>JBCAUI010526353.1:0-11592 GCA_038406195.1 Haplosyllis anthogorgicola | reverse complement strand
AGTATGTATTGTCATGATAAATATTGCGAAGCACCACCAAATAAGCAGTGACCCTAAACAGTGTAGACTCTCTAGGAATCTTCAAGCTTGTCAATGATCCGATCCGATACTTGACAGTTCAGAATGACGGTTCCCTCCATGCTCACTCCTTCTTGATTAAATATTTAACTTCACGCCACCTGATTCTTTTTTATTTCTTAACTTATTAATCCTTTTATCTGTAAACAACTTTTTGCATTAAAGAAGAGCAATTTAATTATTGGGTGTACATTTCTTTGTATCGACAATGGGATATGACAGTGTGATAGCTACATATTTCTTTCATTCATTTCGCGGCATTTTTTTTTAGTATGTATAACTTTGTCATTGATAGTGTGCATGTTTTAGATTCGTAAAAAACATATTCATATCGTAGGTGTATCTCATCGACCACATTGCACAGGAAATGAAAACACAAGGTGAGTTTTTTATACTTGTATGTGCAGATTACATCAGACCTGTACTCGGTCAGGTTGCCAACACTGTTTATGAATACGTAATAAATACATGCAATAAGCAAACAGATAATGGCTTCTGTACACGAAAATTTGAAAACTTCCTTTGTTTGCACACAAGAACTGATATGTCTTTGTTCTAAGGTCTGGGATACATGGCTGAAGCATGTGCATAACTAATTTATTGGTCTGGAAGCTGACATGTAAACAATGCACTCATGTCTCACTAGACTGAATTTCTATGACATAACGTGTTGCCTCATCTTTTGGATTTTTAGACGCACGTAACTCTCCCATCCGACATGTTTACATTCCTTGTTCATATACAGTGTGAGAAATTGCCAACAGCTAAATTAACCGAACCATCTCTCCTCCCTGTGTTGCGATTCTCTGATAAAAATTATGCAATATTTGGACAGGACGGTGGCAATTTATTATCCTGGTATTCAAAACCTGGCAAATTGCTCCAAGTTGTTTCCAATTAGCCACAAAACTTTACGTCGACTCGTTATTTTTACTCAATGGTGGATTTTGGACGTTCTACACCAAAAGTCGGGAGATTATCTCATGAAGAATTGTGTATTTCCAGGCCTCCTCATCCTTCATTGCACCATCTACAGTTAAGATATCAGGGAAACCTGAAAAAGCTCAAGTCTCGATGGTTTTCTTTACAGAGCTATCTGAGCAGTACCCTCCAGACCATCTGACCATCTGTTTAGCTTAGTGCAGATGATTTAGGAAAACATACTGCAGATGGCATTGCAACACATACCAGAGTTGCAGTTGCACAACTCGGGTCCAGAAATTTTGGCTTTATTCTTGCCAAAAATTGCACTACAATACTTATAGCTACTATTCCTATTTAGTATAAATTTACCTACATATCATTTTCGAGTTATGACGCGACACTTAATTTATGGGGTCACTTTTTAAAATCTGCCCACTCAGTCAACTTGTAACTTTTTTGCATTTGTGAAATTTAAGGCTCAAGAATTTCAGATCCTTAAAATGAAGATGTCAATTTTGGATAAGCCTGTCATTCCTCCGCAGTGGTACAGTGGAATGTACATGTGGATCATCGAATTTCCCACCAATATCTCAATAACCATTGCCCATACAATCGCAATACGTCGTCCACGATAAGAACAATCTTGCCTGACAGGTTCAAAAGTCAAAACAATCTCGATTTGTTTACGTCAAGGACTTTGAAGGATGGTTTATGATGAGATGAAATTTGACCGCCAAAATATTGCATAGGCGGTCCTTAAACTGTTCGTTTTTGAAAGGACTTCATTTAAGTCTTATCACCAAAAACTTCGTAACATATACTGCTGAATGACAATTATTCGGTGATAGAAATCAGGTTTCCACCCTGGTACACCTACAAGTATCTGACAACCTCTAATTTAAACGGATAAATAAATCTAAATAAAACGGCTTAATGAGGCTCATTAGGGAAAAAAGAATTTTCTTTGGACTTCGGAAATAAAACACAGGAGCATGCAATCTGTTCATTCCGAGAATGTTTTAGCCTGATCCAAATGACCCCACTTTATGGCATTTCTAGGCACCACCACCACTGGGGAGCAAGTAAGCCTGGTGAATTGCTTCACCTTTACCAAGCAAAATTGCACCTTAGTTGAGTATTTTTTATTTTGATACCTGTAAATTTCATTTACTCTGCTACAAACTAGATGAAACAAAAGTCAGAATCCGTTCTCCAACAATTTCTAATTGGCTTCAGTCTTAATTCTGTCAGCCATCTATCCCAAGAATCCGAAGAGGCCGACTTTCAATTTGTGACTCATTCAAGAAGAAAGCTCTCTAAACATTTCAAGATTGTTCTTTGCTGCAAAAATTGTTCATCTCAACTGATGTAAGTACTTAGATTGCTTCCATGGCGGCAGTTATACTGAACCACAGGTTCTTTAAAGAACCAGGTGTGAGATTTTACAGCTCCACTACATTTCTAGACTACGCCCTGATACCTCCTTTACCTCATTGGTATCTTTAAACGTTGTCAAAAATAAATATTTTGCCCCAAGAATAACATGTAAATGAATTCATATCAAGGAATGACTGGTAATTCATACAATGCATAAAATGTACACTTTCACTTTTGCGAGGAAATGCAGTACCCAAATTTCCCTCGGATTAACTTTAAAACTGGGTCATTCGCCTGAACATAATTCAAATCTAACTACATATTTCTTCATTTCTGATTCATCTCAAATTGACTGAAACCATGCAGTAAACTTAGTAAAGACAAGGGGTATTTCCAGGTATTCTAGGGACCTCTAAATTCTTTTGGTGCGAACTTACTTAAGAGGTCAGCACCTCTGTGTTATCAAAATGAACCACTATTGAGTTCAGTTATGAGCCTTCATACTGCATTTCTGGGTTTGGGTAAAAGTTCGAATTCTGTTTCAAACTGATACAGTGCATTTAAATGTGCAATCTGTGCTCGCTTTCTTACATATGTATCTTGATACACCTGAAATAGATTGATAATCTATCAAAATAGATGCTAAATAGATTTACCAGATCAATCTGGAGCGTCGGATTTATTTTCAGCATTTCTAGAAATGTTTGACCTTCGCTACAAATCACAAATGTGCAAGCATACATAAATATTTGATCAATAGTTTTCAATTTGACCACCACAACAGATGTAACCTCAGATATGACCAGGTGTACAAATAGTTAAACGATGGTCAACAAAGATATTTGAAAAATGCAATGCCTCTTCCAAATGATTAACAAGACAATAAAGCATCAACATAAAGCAAATGATGTCTTTGATGTGCTTCATCCCAGCGAGAAATGCAAACACATTCTGACAGCTGATCTCCTATTAATTTTGACCAATGACCATTTGAACTTCTTGAACGTCGGTAGCAAAGATCAAGTCCAGTCCTCACTGTTCAATTTCGATAATTTTGTACTTCATCACTAAGTGAATGGAAGGTTAGAAGTCTTTACTGCAACGCTTTCCCAAATGACACTACATCAGTACACGCATGACGCAGGTTAGACTCGATCAATCATCTTCCAAGAACTTCCCAAGGAGCCAAGAAATATTCCAGGAAATTGTAAAGTACCTGTCTTTCATGCATGAAATATACCCTGTTAAAAAGTGAACGCATTTCAAACCTGTGATAGTTTGGGTGGAAGAGCCTGGTACCTTGGTTTTAGTCTTTTAACCTATTTTTCAGGTACTCATCTCCTCACTTTATCTTTTAACCTAACTGCAAACCAATGCGAAGTAAAGGTGACAGCTTTACAGTATTCGTACGTGCATGCTAGTGTTTACATGCCTGCGTGCGTGTATGTGCGTGTATGTGCGCGTTGTTCCTTTAGTCAAGTATACCGCGTCTGGGTCATTTCTTTTTATCAAGATTTTGACTTGTGAAACTTGTTACATTCGCATCATGGGCATCGCTCAACCACCACCACCGCTAACAGTTATACCGGAATAAATGACTAAATCACAGACTGACTGACTACCGTCTTAACCCATCTTCTTGATAATCAGTCAGCAGATGACTAATATTTCTATGGGATCAGTCTCATTACGGTTGGTTGTGGAGCCAGAGAGCTGATACGTTTGCCTGCCCAGGACCAGCCCTATCTCCGATAGACTAATTTGACGATGCTTCTCCCACTTGTACATCACTCAGTCTGCAACATTTCTCATCTCTGCCATCTCATCCTCTCATTGCTTAAAGTTTCTAGTTTTTCTTTCTACATTTTCACAGTTACGCGACTATTTGGCAACACGAAAATATTTGTGGCGCTTGAAAATAATTTTGTTAAATACCATCCTAAATGTGATCACTTGGCCAGATGTTTATGATAAATGAGGAGATACCATTGTTGTTATCCTTATCAGCATTCAAGAATCTTACCTGAACCTTACTCTAATACGTTATTTACATTCATAAAGATAACGTTTACTTAGAAAACCACGCAGTTGCAAATAAAGTTTTAGTCGTAAAAACGCAGGTGCCATCTGCAGTAAAAGACTAACAAATTTATCCATCCTCAGCAACTCTGTCCAATCCTTTAATACCACTTAATGCAATGTAACCAAAAGTCTGACTCCTTTTGTGTCACTTAGAGCTTTTCTTTCTTTGAAAAAGAGTCCTTTCAATTTTGCAGTTTAACATTTTGTGTAGCATCTTCCATACTGGAGATATTTTGAGCCGAGTCTCGGACAGAGTGTCTAGGAGCTGAGCATTCACAAGTCAAGTATTGAAAGTTTATCATAACACAAATAAAATACGAGTGTATACAATCATGTCTCCCACTGGCTCATCCACCCAAGTGTCCGGGTCTATTGAAAATATACACAATGTAGCCTGACTCAATGGAGAATAGTTTACCTACGAGTAATTTACAGGTGTGAGGAGAAA
Source organism: Haplosyllis anthogorgicola (assembly GCA_038406195.1). Lineage (NCBI taxonomy): Eukaryota > Metazoa > Annelida > Polychaeta > Phyllodocida > Syllidae > Haplosyllis > Haplosyllis anthogorgicola. Next base: position 6,683 of record JBCAUI010526353.1, on the reverse strand, counting down.
GATCCAGAAAAGGTTGAAGCACACATGAGCAGAAAATCCACCCACAAACTGCAAAACAATTTAAAGATACATTTAACATCTCAAAAGTTACAGTGGTAACGCCAAATGTGCTTCCATATTTGATCTTTACTTGATGTAAGTAAAACATCACTTAGATCTATAGTTGTGGATTCTGGCCTTCGTTTTGTAACACCCCATCTTGATCCACAGGCACAACCGGGAAGTGCATTTTTCACCTTTGGAGTGTATCTACGAGACCTCATGATGACTAGTCTGGCACAAAACTAAACCCTAACTTGACCCAGTCCTATCAATACAGAATCAGTCCTACACGAGAGATAAATATTATTTGTTATGAAAATACTCATGTGTGAGAAATAGTCCACATTTTAGCCCTAGTGAGTAATGGTCACCAGAAATAGCTTCATGACGATTGCCTAATTTTGCTTCATTCCACCATGCCATGAGTAAATGCATGCAAGTCATCAAATCATGTCTTTCTCCTACAATTTAACACATGCAAAGTATCGTTTTTTAATATCGTGAATTTGCAACAGTTCCGCGAATTCATGCGATTTGAGAGAAATACAGTGAAACTCCAGCAGTCAGACGCTTCCAAATACATTTCATGGTCAATTTAAAATCATGGAACACGGCAATGATCTTTAATAACTGCTGAGATCAACTATATTTTTATCACTATTTATATACCTTGGTGTTTTTTGCGGTATCCAGTCGTACACTGGAACTATTTTCTCCACGAAAGCCTCCATTTTTCCTAATTATTCACTCACGTGTGCTTAGAATCAAGAAATATTCCATATGTACAAACATTGCGTAACATTTTCTTGTAAAAGTAATTCAGTTAAGATTTCGCAAATGCCTTTGTGGAAAAACAAAATTAGACTTGGCGCAACTGTGCAGTCAGTCGCGTTGCTGCTAATTTCATTGCATCTAATTCCTTCAATAAAAAAGTTCGCCTTATCCTTGCACAGGTATTTTACAATTAAATGGGAGGCTGAATCTCACAAATGCTTCAGATAAAAAAGATATTCTTCGTGATTTTCGAGACCCAACAGCAGTACAATAGCAGCATACAGCGGTACACATAAAATATTGCTGCTTTGGTAACATTTAAGTTAGAATTTGTGGAATTCTCTAAGTGTTTGTATGTGTCAGTGCCAGATGCCTGCCAAAAGTAACAACTTGCAATCTTCCATGCCCTGCGTATGGCAGATGTAAATATAAGAAATCTTGTATAAGAGAGAAGTGCGTCCAGTCGAAGCCTCTTAGAACCAGGTACGAATCATTTGTATAAACTATAGAGTGGATCCAAGCAAGGTCTGCAACTTTTCCTTATTTCATGAGCGCCTTTGCCTCCTGTTTCTTTGTATTTATTACTAATAAACGTTCCCACATAACGAGTACAGTCCTAACTGAACGTTTCAGTGCCGCACTATGATACCAGGCGTTCAGATATTTCAGTCTTGTTCTAAAATAAATTTAACCAATTTGAAAGGTGTTTTGTTCGGCTTTAAGCATTGCACCACAGACGTCTCGTGGGATAGTGAATATGAGCTTGAACTTAATTGCGGTAACACATTCCACTATTATTTTACAATACAGTTCGTCTCTGGGGTAAAGTCTTGATTTCCATGTACATCTACAACACAGGTTTTGATATGTAATGTCTCACCAATGCGAATTAAACGAAATATGACAAGTTGTCATTGGAATATTGATAGGTGCCACTGCGTAACTTCCACTTTCCTCCCTTTTTACCTTCAAATGCATTTACCTACAACAAGTTGCAGCAGGCCACCAAACAAGAAAAGTATGTTCTCCACAAAGGTTAACCTTAAGCTATTCCTCTTGTTCTTTGCTTAGATGTGTATTCTTGTTTATCCGCCTCCAACAATGAAATTGCACCAGAAATTTATTGGTGGTAGACAGGCCCTTTTCTCAGCTTGAAAACGTACATAAATTGCCTTGCATTTGCCAATTATTTTCCACTCTGTGCCAATGCCTGCGAATACGTTTTTAAGACCTCAGATTGTTTCCTCCTCAAAACGTTTTTAACTAATTTTATATTGATGACTAAAGTTAGTACCAAAAGGTAGAAGACGTTGAATTGATGCCATTAATCAGTGAATTAGCCAGTGGCGCACATTACTCCGGTCTTCACGAGATTTGGTCTGGATCAAATGAAATAAAACTTGCACTAAATCGACTACAACCTGCACTTTGATCTCGAGTTACTTAACCTCATTTGTTATTTTCTTAACTCCCTGCAACTTTACGCTGTTGTGTTTCCGCCTTTAGTATGATTAGATAATCCACTTATTTTGCGCTAATTCACTCCTTATCAGGGGCAAAACATCCCACATCAACTGTCAACTTTTGATAACTTGTCACCTTTGCGGCAGTCTATCACTTCATCACAATCCGAGACATTTCAAGGACGCCACTTTGGCTACTCAAAATAAAGTTCACTTGTTTCACCATTTTTCAATTTGCATTTTGGAACCAGGGGTGTTCCCGGCTAGACCACAACGTACTGTACAAACAAAAGTAACAGTTTCATGCAACGCAGGTCGGAATCTGCTAATAATCGCTGCGATCCATCACATTTCAATGTGTGGATCTACGGATCAGAGGGAAATCAGGCCAAAAGCCGCTCACATTAACTAACCTATCATATCAGCAGCACTCTGAATCAGCACCAAATGTACACGAAACACATGCATGCAACATTCTTGGTGCCTCTGTTTCCATTCTTTTCGGGTTTTTCTGTTACGTATGCTGTTGCAAAATGTTAATGTAAATCATATTGAGATTTATACACAACCAAAGTGCAAACGTGTGCGCTGCTGTATGGCTAAAACGTTTCATTCGTCCTGGCAAAACGTCATCGTAAAACGGAAGACGATAAAATTGTATTGTTGCAAAAAATGCGATATGTATTACTCACTTCACGGAATAAATTTCAGCCACAGATTTTTCTCTCGGAAAGGACAATAAATCATTGTAAACAGTACGGTTTCAATGTAGTAATGTTATAAATGAGAAAATATTCTCCCAAAAGTAAATGTAATTTTACTGAGTGCGACTGCTGCACTCTACAGATTCAATATCCTGATTCAGAGGCTCAGCATAAAACATACACGTGTACATTATGGATTGTCCATATCTTACATTCCAAAAGTTCACCTCAAAATCCCTACCACCTCTCTTGGTGCCCGTGATAGTACCACTTCATTTCACCTGCACATTATTGGTACCGAATCCATGGAGTGAAATCTCAGGTTAAATATACGAGCAAAATCAATCACTATTATTACAAGGGCTGGGTATCCCTGGTATCTTGCAAGTTTTCACCTGTGTTGCAACTTTGAAATATCTCTGGAATTCACCGAACGCGATTTGTGGCTTGTGATGAATTATGAAGATGATAACGATGAAGTATGAACTAATGAACAAGGGGCGATGATGAGTACGAATCCAGAAATCAATCAATTAAATTTTAAAAAATTGACTACAGAAAATGAAGCTAAGTGTTAAGTTTTGAGGAATATGTTGATGTGTGTCAATATTTTGACAAGAAACAAATATGTGTAAATGTATATGCATGTAAATTTATCAACAAAAAGGTGTGCATTGTCTTTGAAGAAAGGTTATCGCGCATGTGGTTTGCTTTTTGTTAGATGTATGTTACTAGGATATCACTGTCATCAAGCTAAAAGCCTTTGCAATAAACTTAAGCCCATCAACACCAAAATGAAAGCTTATGCTTTTGCATATATTTACATACAATATCTTTAAAGCTTTTGTATTTCTATTTGAAAGACACAACTGATCCGTAATTAAGCCGCAACAACAAATTTTACGTTATTTAATATTTATATCGTTTTCCGAAAAAGAAAGCAAAAGAACTCAGAACATCTAAATGAAAATTCACTCATACTCTACTTACATTTCAGAATTTCGCAATCTACATAGGTTGCCATCATATAATACATACCTGCAAAATATAAAAGAAAAATATATTAGTGAGAAATAAACGCATTCAATATTACCTAATAATTCAAACAAGGATGTGTGAAACATTGCATCCGTCTTGCAGGAAAGTCCCTTTCAATCTAAAACTGGAAATATCTTGATTTGTAATAAAGACATGTTCTTGTGGTCTCGGTGGACGAATATTTCATTATCTGGAAATCTCAAAGAAATATGAACATGTTTTCTTATGAAGACAGCACATGCAACAACTAAAATCAGATCAGAATAAAGTCTGACGCTGTGGCATGCCTTTCAAAATATGACAAACCTGAATAAATAACAATAAAAATTGACACAATTTCTACATCATAACCATTTCAACCTGTGTATATTGTTTCATCCATAGACGGTAGCCTCCATGCCTTGAGGTCCACGGGTTATCACAAAGTGTATTCAAGGCTCTTGTCATCAGATCTGATTCTATTTGTATAAATGTCACTTTTGTACATTGGTAACCTCAAAGAATGTCGGGTCAGGTAATCCAGAGAATGTACGAAAACAAACACATCTGGTCTTTGACCAAAAAATTCATTTCCTTTTACGTCTCTTGTATCATTTCCAAAATACCCCAGCATAACGTTTGGTATCCCATTGCCACTGCTAAATTTGTATCAACATATTATTGTTGGAACATTATGAATTTTCTTTCTTTGCAGGCAACTACCACGAATTCCCCAGACACAAGACATTCCAAACACCAGATGTTTAGAAATAGACACTTTGTTATCACCATCGTATCGTATTCAATATCTCGCACATTGTCCACCGCTATCAGACATGACATTTGACTTTCCTTTGACCACCAAGATTTAACTGATCCTGACCACATTGCAACGTCTGACCATTGGTCCAGCACTTTGTTCCAGGATATTTTGGCATCAAATATCATTCCGTGGTTTAAAATATAGCTATGCGGGCCTGGGTCAAAGATTGTGACCTCAGATCCCAGTCGGGCAAATCTCTAAATCGACAATTGATGTCAGTCAATCCCTACACTCGTATAATGGATGGTGCCATTCATATCTGATGTGGAAAGTTTTCGAAACGTAAAAGTTCATTTCACTTATAAGGTAACAAATGCACTTACCACTTACTATTGCCAACAAGAGTTCCAAGGTTCCCATTGAAATTTACTCCAAATATTTAAAAGGCTTGTGCGTCAAACTTGTAGTAATCTGTGTAATTGTTGTGTAATTCACACTTCAACCCGACTGCCTCAATAGATGCCGAAACCTTGCTTTTAAGCGTATTTTTTTGTACTTGTAACATGGGAAGATGTCTGTTCTCTAATGCTCACACTTTCCCTCACAGGTAGAAAAAAGTATAATGTAAAGAACACCTTGAACCATCAGAGCATGAACAAAGAAGATAAATTGAAGTACTCAAAGAAGCTTGTCAATCTCATTCTTATTTTGCAAGGTTAAAGGAATAAAAGGTGTACACCCGGCTTTTCGTAAAATTTCTTTCTACCTGTAATTATTCACTTCAAAAGTCAGTAATTTGCATTCCTCAAGTACAACTGATTTAAATCGTTGATTCTACTTGCATTGATATTTATGTCAAAGATGCATAATTACACACAATGAGTGATGCCATGGTAACAAAAGCACTAACTACATCTCCCAGCAGTTTCTTCTGACAGTCTGAGAGTTAGTCCTTTATGTATTTCATCTTTTATCTCTTTTTTGTTCACTTTCCCTCTACTTTTCATTTCCTACTGTACCAAAAATATCTCAAGCGTCCTAATGGAAGACAAGAGTTATTGGCAGATCCGTAGCGGCATACAGAGCTCCTTCATATCGTCTGAGTATCCTTCAACCACACACACGTTACCGTATTCACAGCAATGAAACACCATGGGAAATATATAGTTTAATAATGCAATCAAAATATTTTTCCTTATATATCTTCAATTACCAATGCTTCTGGAAAGCAGGTGACTGTGAACAAGATTCCGAGTTGGCGATCCTAAAAACGGCTCACAATTTACGTTGTAGGGTTTCGGCGACTATGGCAATTAATCCAAAAACTCACTGCAATTTATTTCATAGTGTTTTCATGACATCGTTCATGATACAATAAGGTTTCATTTGATTGCAACGGAACATCAGCTACAGCTCGGGTTCTTCTGAATGAGCAAAATAAGATCTTCGTTTTGTGCACATAATTTGGCACTCGTAGTTTGTACTAATTTGTCTTCCAGTCCTAATGAATCTTACATCAGACATTACGAACAAAAAATGAATGGAATGTAGTTTTCAGAAAACAACTGCACAATACTTTACTTCTGCCAAGTCACTTCGGGGCTTTTACGTAACAGAGACTAAAAACTGCCTGTTACTAACCTTTCGTCCGACAAAACGAGGTCTCTGACAGGTAAACAACTAATTCCGCAAATCATTTCTCCATTTTAATGTGCAAGTGTTAATACTGATAATTGAGCCCGGGAGCATGGAAGAGATAGCTCCAACAACCATACAGCTATCTACCGTCATGCCAAGGATCTCAATCACCCCCTAGCCCAACTCAAAGACTTCAAGATCATCAATTCTGACTCTTCACAAGTCGCCAGAGAAGCCATACACATCCGCAGATTGGATCCTCCCCTCAACAGAAACGTTGGA
>JBCAUI010526342.1:0-11592 GCA_038406195.1 Haplosyllis anthogorgicola | reverse complement strand
TATAAAATAAAAATAGTGCAAATCCCTTGATTTAATAATTAATTATATCTATTTGCAGTATGATTCACCGGTTTAGGGTGAAGGGTTCACTGGAAAAGGAACAGATGTCCGAAAAACTCTGAAAAGTCACTGTTGTACTAAATTTCCTGACAGAAACAAAATATTGTTCTTAGATCAATTTTTAAAACTTACATTTTCAAATCAATAATCATTTTTAAAAATAAAAGTCTTTTCAAGAAATTATCTCCTTTCTTAAATTTTTTACAGATAGTTAAAAGTGAAAAAGCCAAAAGTTCACCAGTTTAGGGCATCAGACTATACATTCTAAATTGATAAAAATTTCAGGAGCTGAAAGGTTTAACTATATTTAGTAACATATTGTTCTTTTAGACATTTAGACATTCAGATGTTTGACACAGTGAATCTGTTACACAATGCTCTGGCACCACAATAGAAAGGTAATGATCATGATGTATTTACACTTGTTATCACTAGCATGGCATCCGATAGACTTATTATTAATCTCATGTTACCCAAATTTTATAATGGGTAACATCTTGTAAAAGTAAGAGTCAATAACTGTAATAAATTTAGAAAATTTCATGTATATCATTTAAATGAAGTGCTAGAAATAACCATTTGTGCTTAATCAATGGTTTCCCCTGTAGTTATAGTGATTCTGTGGCTTCAGTTATTATTTGCACTTCATGTCCATGATATTTGCAAAAATTGCTAAAACTCTGTGGGTTATTTTATCTTACCCATCTGTACCCCACCCCTTGATCCCATAGGGGTTAAAGGTAAGGACAGGTAAGGGCTCAGGGGTCAGAGTGGGAGTTGCATAACAACTGCCCAGCTTACACAGGGGCAGCCAAGCTTTGGCATTGCCAACTTGGAGTCCCTTGAAGAAACATCATATTTTTCAATGAATGAATTCTGCTTGGAACCAGTATGAGTAAGGACTAAGGGACTCAAGAAGAGAGCCCAAAACATCACAAGGGTAATTATAATTTAATTTATTGGGTTTTATGTCAATTCTACTGAATTATGTCAATTTGTAACTTTACCAATTTTTGTCAGTAATACAATAAATCAATGTTTTGTACAGATTTTGGCCATGTATTAATGTAATTTTTGTGTCAATATGAATATCTGGTCATATAGTACATACTGGAGATTTGGACTTAGAAAATTCCAGCATTGATTCATCCTTTCTTCAGTCCATCCCTGGTAGTTTTAAATCAATAAACACATGTAATAAAGTAATAAAATAATTAATAAATCATGTTTTTAGGCTCCCTAGTGTACCAACCATCAATCCCAGATGGATTTAATGGATAAAATCATGGATTTGGACACTAGGCGGGTTGGCAATCCAGTCTGCAGCTGATAATATAAAGGTAAAAATCAGTTCAAATATGTAAATCAATAAATAATCAATAAATAATTAATAATTTCCTTCATTTGCAGGCAGATTGTGGTTTTAATTGTAAATATATATCTAGTCAATGTGTGTAATGTACAGATTGTGTAAAATAGTGCAAATAAGAATTGGGCCAAATTGAGTAATTTTGCATATTGTTATTTATTTGTTTTGATATCTAGTAACTTATGTTAACCAAGATCAATAAATTTTGAATATAATAAGTTTAAGCATCTTGTTGCTTGTTATTCAGAGTAATACATTTGGTACTTGGACCACATGAACATTTAATTACAATTAAATGGATAAAAATCATTCTTGTTTGATTTGTTAACTTCAAATTCAAGTGAAAGTATAGTTTTGTCATGTTTCGGAAAGATATTATCTTGCCAACTTGTTTTTTATTATTATTATTTATTATTCAGATTGCAGAAAAATACATCATAAGTAGTAGTTTAGTTTATCTACACATACTGACACAATAGAAAATCCGAAGATTGTTGTGACTAGTTACCCTTTTGTGCTTAAGTGTTAACCATTCTCTTATGTGACAATATCAAATTAATGAAAATAACAAACTGAATACTAAGAAACAAAGTGAACATATGTACAGTTGCTGTATCTTACTTTTAGGTAGTTATACTCACACTAGGCAGAGGAAACTAGTATAATATATGTGATTCATAATTAACACCCCTTCTTTGTTGGATGTTGGTGTATTGCACTTACAATACTAAATGTTATTCTTATTATACTTAAAATAAATATGTGTCACAAACTTCGCTTTGTTTAAGCTTGTTGCTTACTTTTACAGTTTTAATTCACCCCTTATATTAGAGACACCAATTTTTTAATTAATACAACACATCAATATGTCAAAGTTTCTTGATTATATAAGATAATAACTAGTTGAGCAAGAACTGGTGATGACTTTTAATGTCACGAGGAAAGTACTGTTTATAGTCAAGTAAAGTAAACTGTTCATAAATTGCTTGTGATGCCTCACAATTTTATATTCGTAGAATCTACTTAAAGATTAGTCTGTTTGTGATGACTCACAATTTTCACCATCACAGTCACCATCTTTATTTGCATTTTCCATGTCCACTATCATTAATTGTTGCGTTTTACAATTCACATTATTCTCATTTTCAAGTCAGTTCCAAATACTTATAAGATGTTTTGGTAAATTTAACAGTAGTACCTGAAGAGGTTCTAGAACTTACGAGTCAATTATGGGATTATTATGCCTGATGTGTCCATGCACAAATACACACACAAAATTAGTACAAAATAACATGTTGAAGTGATGCCTTTTAATTCACACACCAGAGGTTTTATAACTTCGACACATACACAAGTATATCCCAGAGAGGTTCAAGAACATCTGGGTATAATTTAGGGGATTATTATGCCCGTCTTTTCCTTCTTTCTTTATGTTTATTTACTTAATAGTCTGGTGAGGTTGATCTCCTTTTAGGGCAGCTGCAATAATGCCTAGCTTGTTGTTCTGGGTGTTTAAACTTAGAGTCACATCCATATTTACAGATTAGGTGGGCCTCACTGTGTAGTTTTTGGTGTATCCATAAGTTGTGTCTGGATTGAACAGAATATTGGCATCTGTTGCACTTTAATACTGTATTGTTGTGTGTTTCTACATGGTTTTTCAGTTTGCATGGTCGCTTGAAGATTTTTTGACATTTTGGGTAGTAGCACAGTAGTTTTCCACATTGGGAGTGGGTGATTCTATGATTTTTCAGTTCACTTGGAAAGTGAAAGGAGGCAGAGCAGTCGTCACAATTATACGTTTTGCTGTCATTTTCATATCAATGTCTCATAAGACTACTAGGAGTTCTGAAATTTTTATTGCAGTCTGCACACTTTTGCACAATCCGGTGATGTTGCACATAATGGGCATTGAGTGTCCAGCAATCACTGCACTTGGCACCACATAGAGTACATTTGATGTATTTTCGGCTTTTTCATTTTGGTATGCCCACAGTCTTCACTTTCAATTCCCCCTGTTTTGGCAATTCTGTATTTGTTTTTTGACTGCGAGCTTTCACTGTTTTTAACAATGGTAGGGTATTTTTTATGGAACTGAGACTTACTTTTGATTTTGTTTTCGGTTTTGCAGGGCTAACAAACAAAGACTCCATTGGTACCCATACTGATGGTGATCTGGTACCTTTCACAGAGGTATGAGCTTCTTTGGATTGTGGTTTTTGTTTTTCCAGTTTGTCTGTCAGAGATGCAGCTGGTGACCAACTTCTTTTAGTTGGAATATTTCTCTGTGTGTCTAACATGTCCAATAAATTTGGGCTTCTGCTACACATAAAGTACGGATGGAATAATTCGTTTTCTGGGATTAGCTCAATAGTACCGATTATTTTCCCATATTCTGGGTCTTTATCATCTTTATCATCATCCAGTGTATTTTCATCTACATACGTAGATCTTATGCCTGTTACAGTTGATTGTGTGTAGTACCTGTGTGTCACATCTGTCATACTTTCTATTGGCACACATAACTTTACTGGTGTATGTTGTGATACATTCATATCCTCAGGTGCATTTTTGGGTTCTTCTGTCTCCTTAGTATCAATTGACAGAGCGGGTCAGTGTTTTTCTTTCTTTATGTGGCCGCTTGCCATTTCTAGAGAAAATGGTAATTTAATAGTAGTTTGTTCACCAGGCATCAAAAATTTCTCTTGTGGTTTTAGTTGAACATATACACTCTTCCCTACATATATCAAATGTTCTGAGCAGGTTAGCCAAATGTGTTCATAATCTTTCATGTGTTCCTCTGACACAGTGGTCCAATACCCACCTTCATACTCAACAATTACATGTATTCGAAGTATCATAGCTATCATTAGCAACACTTTTTTGTTGCAGCGCACAGTTCTTAAGTTTATCAGATATAGCCACTCAGCATAGCTAATTGACTTCTTCCATAGTAGGCCTTGAATTCTGTCTACGAATTCATCAATATTTATTTTGCTGTAATCATCAAACCATTTTCTCAGCCCTTCTATAGTTGGATCAGATGTATTCCAATGTGTGAATATGCTGAAAGAATAGTTTTACTCTCTTCAATAACTGTATATAAGTCATTACAAAATAAGATAAATAGCAAGGGCCCCAAGTTGCTGCCCTGTGCTGTGTCCATATTCAATTTGATAGTTATTCAAAATAGCAGGTAATGATGAACTGGATGTGTTGCATTTTACTCTTATTGTTTGATCTGTTAAATAACTAGAAAACCAATCACTTGCAACCCCGTGAACTCTGTAGTTCTTGAGTTTGTCCAGCAAAGTCTTGTGTGCTAGAGTGTCAAAAGCTTTGGATAGGTCTCAAAATACCGCTATGTTATGTCATTTTAGTTCACATTCTTTTAGAATATCACTTACTAATTCCACTATCGTGTCTTGGCAGGATCAAGATTTTCTGAATCCATATTGACTTTTATACAGCAACATGTTACTTTCTATGAATTTGCTAACTCTGTTATAGACGAGTTTTTCCAATATTTTTGAAATGGTTATTAGGAGTGATATTGGTCTATAGTTGCTTAATTCATCTTTATTTTTGCTCTTATATAATGAGATAATTTCTGCTAATTTCATTAGACTAGGGAATATTCCCTGTTTCATAGATTCGTTAAATAAATGCATTAGTGGGATTAGTAGTGTAGGTCCCATTTCTTTCAATATAACATTACTAATCTGATCATGTCCACCACTGGTTTTATTTGGTAATTTGTTAATAAATTTTGAATTTTGTACGGTGTGCAGGGGGTCAGCATTTTATTCAAATAGTTCTTTATTGGTGTATTTGGTTTTGGGATAGATCTGGCAAGATTTGAACCCACCATTGCAAAATAGTTTGCAAATTTATTTGCGATGGCTTCTGGTGTGTGGTATTGTAAACCTTCAACTGATATACTCTTGATTACACCGGTCTTATCCCTATTCTTTCCTATTAGCCCATTTATTGTTTGCCACAGTTGTTTGGTTTTATTTTTGTACTCTATACATTTATTGGTATAGTACTCAATTCTCACTTTCCTTTTTATTCTGTAGTAATAGTTTTGATATTGCTTGTACCTTTGGTAATCGTATAACATTGCACCGATACTTAGTTTTTTTGTATAAGGACCACTTTGTTTCTAAACATTTATTAAGCCCTTTAGTAAGCCAGGGTTCAGTTATTTTTCTTCTTCCATTTATTCGCACCGTGTGCTTTGGTGCAATTTTGTCAAGCATATCATTGATAAGGTTATGTAGTAATGTGAAGGCTTGGTCTGGGTCACCTTCTACGAGTATGGCATGATGCCAGTTAATGCTATCTAATTCTGATTTCAGTTTGTCTATTTTATTCTTCTTAAGGTTTCTTGTCTTAAATATGAGTGGTTCGTTGTCATGCAAGGCTTTTTTTTTGATAACAGTTAGTATGGGCTAATGATCAGAGATGTCGCTCACTAGGATTAGTGACTCAAAACCTTGTTGCAAGTTACTTGATATATATGTTGTTGATTAGAGTAGCGGCTGTCTTCGATATGTGGGTGGGTCTAGTAATTGTTGGTAATATGTCCTTATCTAGGTTACTATCTAGGAATTGCTGAGTGTTAGTATGGTGGTCGCTCTTTAATAGATCTAGATTTTGGTTGATTCCTAATATGAATTGTTTATTATCTTCATTCTTTAATTGATTTAACATTTTGTCATATTCCATTAGAAACTGTTTTTGATCTCCGCTTGGAGGTCTGTATAATGATCCCAGAATTACACTTAATTTTTCCCTGGTTTCGATCTCAATAAAAACATTTTTTAATGATACATACTGTTGCATGTCTCTACTTAGTTTATATTTCATATTCTCTTTTAGGAGTATGGCTACTCCTCCTCCTTTTTTATCTGTTCTATTATTCATGATTATTTGGTACCCATTTGCTTTGATATATTTTTCTTTTTCACTATTAAGGAAGGTTTTGCATAGCAAGAGTGCATCAACTACACTATCCTGTCTATTCATCTGATCGAGTATCGTACTTAGTTCTGACACTTTAGAGGCTAATTCACATACGTTCAGCTGTAATACAGTGAGGTTTCTTCCAGATTTGTTAATACCTGTTATGTTATTTATCTCATAGTAGTCACAGTTGTCATTCCAGAGAGTGTCTTTGCTGCTATGGAAGCCAATTGGGTGATTTAAATTGTCAAATAAAAAACTGTCTGGTGTTTTAGAGAAACACTTTGATCAGTTGGTCAGATGTTTGCCTAGTCGGGTCAGATCGTACATAATTAATCACTAGCAGTAGTACAGCAAACAAAAAAGCGAACATGTTACTCACCATGTGTTTAGTGAGGGATGGATAGGCATGCAGCACGGCAGCTCGTAGTGTAATGTAAACGCAATGAAAAAGTTGGACACTGCACAGTTTTAATGAGATGTTCGTGCGACTAGACACGTGTGTCACCTACAGTAAAACTCAACATTAGTGAGAGTTTAATGATTATTTATCTTGGGCATTTGGGCAATAAAAATGCATCAACAATGCTTCTTGTCGCTTCATAAGTTTTGACGTTCTATTTGTTTATATTCGGGTTTTTTTGTGAATCGCTCGTCATTTAAAATTCATGGGTTGGGCTACGTTAATTGGTTACGACAGAAAAGATAGACAAGAAAAATACAAGGACAATTTTAACTCATGTAATGCTAAAAAGTCAGATAATATAATACGCGCCAACATGTTAGACTGTGACAAGAAAGAAATCATTTTAAAATTCTATATTATTTCACGTTATTTTCGTTAATCGTGTATTTTAGACTCCCGCTGTCCGTCCTAAGGAATACAAGTGAATTAAAATAAAAAGTTGGGTGATAAATTGTTAATCACTAAAATGACCCCCTGACTGGGGACAGGTGTGACTCTCCCCCAGGCATCTATCATTGAAGTGTCATTCTTATGCAATACGCACTGTCACATCCACTGTGTACATCAAATCTGATAAGACTCATCACCAGTTAATTGCGCTGTCATTTTTTTCAATAAATTTTACGAACTACTGGAGTTCTATTTTGTTTTCACTGACACTAATTGAAATGTTTTGTATGAGGAATTTTGTGCCTGAATTGGATAAATACAATAAATGAGTAAATTTCTATTGTGTTAATTTTTGTCTGAGGGCGACACTTATTAACCCACAAAATCTGTCACTAAAATACGTTTTATGAAACTGTTGAACAAACAGACTTTGAAAGAGGTACAAAAACTTAAACTAAAAAACGTATCCTTATTTCACTCAAGTTGAGAACATTACCACTTATTACAATTCACCTTTGACTTTACAAGAAGAATACTACATTCAAAGAAGAAGTGTATTTACTCTCGGAGAAAGAAACGTTGTGGTTTGACCGTTTGTCAAAATGAAATCGTTTGGAAAAGTGCATTGTTAGATTAAGGGGTATTTCCGCTTAGAATGGGGTAAAATTAGTCCACTTAACCTTGAAATATGAAGAACCAAACCAAAAGGAACACTGTTCTCTTAAAAAAAAGTCGACATATAATACCTTAATGCAAGTTGTGTCATTTTCATAGCAAGATTTAATGGTCACAGTTGAAAGACATTAATTTTCTCTTAAATCTCACCCATCAAGAATGACACTGAAAATGCATATCTGAGCTCGCACACTGTTCTACAAGTCATTTCATACCAATTTTAACGTCAATTCTAGATTACCAGGCACTGAAATCACCAATTACAAGCATTACAAGATTATCTGCAGATGAAAACGATTCTTGCACTTAACCAGAGGTTAAGGTGATTAAATTTCAATATAAAAGCCATCGTGTATTTGTAGCAACAGAACTAAAGGTACAACTAACTCTTAATTTTTCCAAAACTGCATTGTCATGTAGATATGTTCTCATTGAAGTCACCCTAAATCATACTGCCACCAACATACTGTCCAATCCTGTTCCAACTGATCACAAATAATTTCCAGAAATAGATATATGTACTCACCATACTGCTGTTGTTGCTGTGGTTATTAATTTGTAGACTGGAATTACTCCAATCTAGCACCGTATTGTCTACTGTGGTTGACACATATTGCAGTTCACATGCTGAACCAGGCATCTGCAGAATGTTTACAAATTCAAAATAATTCAAAATGAAGATGGAAATTAAAATACGACATATTTTAAATTTGAAAAAAAAAATTCTTACATTTAGCCGCAACTTGGGTTTGTTTCCTTTTTGTCCCTGTTGTTGCAGAGGCTGCAGTAATGCAGGGCTGGATGAAGACAGGTTTGCATTCTCATCTTGTAGATGTCTCCGAGTGCTGCTGTAAGTATCATGTTGTAAGTTCAGTCTCTCTCTGCTACCCAAACTTGTAAGAACTTCTCCCAATTCCTCCTGAAATGAAAAAGAAAATGGCATCAATAAATTTTCACCTGGAAATTAAAAATGTACGTAATTCCCTCTCGTTTCTGTCATCCGGATAAATAACGACACAGCGCAAGTTCCAAATATTTTCTGCCACCCTTGATAATCTAACATAGACATATCATACAATTATTGAACCTTTCCAATATGATAAACTTTAGTGGAGAGTATCATTTTCAAGAGACTTGAAAGCCACACAAGAAGAAAGTCTGGAGAATTTCCAGTAACTGATCCCAAAAATTTCTGGGCTTCTAAGGATTCCAATGTTCGTACTCTATTCAACTCACGCCAGTTATAACCCATTTATTATTTTTAACTTAACACATTCAATTTTAACATCCATACTGAGATGTTTGTGGAAAAATATTCAACGTCAACGTCCATTTTCTTTCATTCATATCCATACCACTATATTCTACTATGCTTTAAAGGTTTGTCTAATTAATGGAACTTGAAATGAACACAATGAATGTTCTCCTGAAACACTTCAGTTCAGTACAGAAGCCAAAATCCAGGGTCCTCGTCTCTTTGGTTTCTTTCATTTCAAATGTAAAGTCTATAAACCCAACTAGACAACTTTGTTGGTAGGAAGATACTGATTCATTCTGATGACACAGACAGCAATTTACTTTTTGATACTTTTTTCTAGCCTTGTTACAAAGTTTCAGTCAACTCTAATCTAAGAATTGAAATTTCGCAGATTTAAAAAAACCAAACCAAACATGTAGACTATTCACTTCTCCTTCCCCTATATTTTAATAAAGCAATTGAAAAAAAAATCAACAACTTTCCAATTAGAACACATGTAACAATCTTAAAATTTTAATATAATGTTTTAATTTGTGATATTTCGCAACATATACATGTATGAAAATGAGAATATCATCTCTTGAAAAGAACCAACTTATCCAAAGAAATTTGCAAAAGAAGCTGAGATTGTTGGCAGTGTCCCTTTTGCAAAAGCTGTTCTATTTAATCAGGGAATCCAATTGCTATTGATTTTGTTTATTGTTGGAAATCGTTACCCATTTAACTCTTAAACTGTGAAATCTTTATTCGATTGACCACTTCACATTTTAATCGATGAAGTTCAGTTTCAGACTAATGAAATCGACATTTGTTTCAGTAAAATTAACATGACCCATTTGCATTTCAGTTTTAAATAAGGCCCTTTGAATGGAACTATGTCACAGTAGATTAGCCCCACATTGAAATTTGTAGCGAAATTGTTACAAGTCTAATTTTCCTCACCAGCTTTGCAAAGTCTATTTCAATTTGATCACCAACAGGCTGTACCAGTCCCGATTGCTTCTTCTCAAGTCTGAGCATTTAAATTGATATTTAAGCCGACAAAGAAGTCCTTATTAGAAACTTACTATTTACGTTTAATCCAATTGAAATGAAGCAGGCTGAAAACTGCGAACCTAGTATGCTACCGAAAATATCCCGAAAGCATGCCTGGAAAATGTTAAAATAATAAAATAAACCAGTTTTAAACTTTTAATTTTTTTCAATAACCCCAAGGAACGAACTGATGCTTTTTAAATATAACATTAAAATGATATCGCGCCAAAACCATTCGTCGAAATGTAATTTCTATTTGAAATGGAACTGATCCCCATAGGACTTTCCCTGTTTAATGAGGAGAGAAAATTGGCTGATGGCCTATTAACTTCACAAACCACCAAGCAGAGCCTTTCTTTGCAGGCCAATTGTATTTGCATTGGAAAGATCGTTCTCCTCTGTAGGCTGACAATTTTAGCTTTGTATGCCGGTAAAAATGAACTTTTGTTGAGAATGATTGAACCTGTCACATTTAGAAGGTTAATTTTTAAAATTGTTAATTTAATTTTCAGACCTAAAACACGGCTAATGGCACGTGTACGCAATTTCAATGCACACAGGTGAGACTTTTGTTGATTATCTATCTACCTGATCTTCAGTATGTTTACTCGTGACCCTGTAGTAAACACCTCTAGTATAACATATCGTCATCAATGTATTGATTCATGTGCACAGATGCTCTCGTTTTGTTATCTTGTCACTTCAAAATGAGATAACGAAGAAAAATCTCCTCTGTTAACATTTGCAGCTACTTTTTTCTGTTACTTTTATGTATCAGAAACTAATGAATCAATTTGAAAGGTACCATGCACCTTACACATCCGACTAATCTTTTGCACGAATCCAGGTAAAAACATTCACTGCCAGTAAAACGCTTCTGAACGTGTGTAATTTTCTGATCATTTTGTTACCTTCCTTTCAACATCACTTAGGCTTAACAACCTTAACTGAGTCTCAAAAATCTAATCATCGAACAACTTTTGAAAACTGTTCATTTTTCAAGTGTAATGCACGTTAAAGTTTTATTTGAACAAACAAGTTTATCAGTTGATCTGATATTTTTTGATCTACCAAATAACAATGTATCGAAAAGGATGGAATCACAACTAAGATGTACGTAACACCATCAAGTAATTGGACCTCTTTCGTCAGAGGTAGGACTTGCAGCTCACAAGAGACCTCTGTAGTTACAGAGAGTTCTAAACACAGGATCAGAAGCTTATGTGAGTACATCGTTTGATCCGGATCGAAAAGGCATTGGCGGATCCAGGATTTCCCGTAAGGGGGGGGGCGCCTGGCCCGTGGGGGGGGGCCAACCCAATTTTCACCTATTTTCGCCCAAAAATCGGGAAAAACTGCATGAAAATGAAG
>JBCAUI010526331.1:0-11592 GCA_038406195.1 Haplosyllis anthogorgicola | reverse complement strand
TTGGCAGAGTAATTCATGCCATATCTGCCTCAGCTGTTATTAAACTGTAACAACAGATGTCCAATGAAGGAATAAACATTATGGAACTAATTCTAAGCTTTCGCTTGCTCTGTGCATTCACTCCGCCTCACCACCGATTGATGCTAGTCGACAAACACATACGGAGTGAACTAAATTAAATTCAGCACTGCCATGATTAACTTCTTTGGCATGAGCCAGCTGGCTAGATGGTCTTCATTTTGTCTCTATGCAAATACGTCAGATATAGATGTACGTCTATGCCATCTATTAATTGTTTCACCCTAATCAATTCAATTGGACATTGTCTCCATCTGCCTCATATACTTTTATACACGTACATGCTGTCTATGGAGACCCTTAAAGAACACACTGTGCTTTTCGCGTCAACAGAAAATGAACTTAATTTAGCCAGCTGAAAAAATAGTTCAATTCTATTCCACAATTTAGATTTTAATTTTCAGTATTATTAACCTGAAATAACAAGGAAATTGGGGTTCAAAGAATAAATTGTCCTGGCATTTTAAATACACAGTGTTAAATACATTTTACTTCGAAATTATACATTTCCTAACATCCTTAATCTTAACCTAACGTGTACCTAAGGCCAGAGCCCAATCGGGAAACGGTTCACCCCTCACGGTAGGGTTTTCGTAAGTCGCCGACTTAAACACTGCGGCGAACTGCAAAGAGAGAAACAAAAGATAAGAAGTCTGATATTTAGAATACTGAAAAAAGGAAGAGTAAAAATGCGCGCTACAAAACTTAAATTTGTAAAATGCCGCCACAGGAGCAAACTCAATTACGTTTCTTATATATTTTTTGCCTAATTAAACAAATGAGAGAAATTTCCTTCATATTATTGGCAATATAACTACTATTTGTCACTTTCTAATGTAAGTTATTATACTGATTATAATAGGGTGAAAAAGATAAACTATGATTGGTAGTATGTCTGGTTATCACCCCAGGAAAAAAAGACCGTCTTAAACTCTTTTGTCGGTCACTGCAGGCAGCACCTTTGTTTTGTTTTTCTTACATTAAATGACAGTCCATTCGTATTCTTTAATTGGAGTAATGTCTCTGGATATTCACCCTGTTTCTTCCACTTACCGTGAGCACAGCAGGAGAGAGTCCGACCCAGCATATCACCCACCAAATGTTCGGTTTCTTTCCCAACATCATTTCAACATCTTCTCCAAATGTCTTAAAACCTGGAGATCAGAAAAATTGTTAGTGTCCTTTAAAATTATCGACAACTTTATTAATGTTATGTGTTCGTATTGAAAAGGAAATGGCTCAGCCGGCGTTTAACTTTAACATGGATCAGCTACATACCATACCCCCACATAATGGCTATCAATTCTAACATTCCAATGAAAAGCAGTGGGAATCCACCAACAAAGGAATCTGCTAACGTGAACAGATACAAGCCGGACTGAAAAAAAAGTTGTTCAATTCAACGACAAATGTCATAAAGATTCTGTTTCTAGTATTCCACATAGTATTTTATACATCATGAGAGGAAGTGAAAATAGGTGAAATGAAAGGGATCTGAAAACAATTGAAATTCGCGCTGTGTCTGTGTTTCCAAAATGGTTTAGCTTACAAATAACGCGTTATGAATACAGTGATCACTCCATCACAAGGTCGTTATCGTTTTGACAAGTTGGAATTCCCAACAGTAAGCCAATGAGTGTTTCTTTTTCGGACTTTGTCAATATAACGTATTGATGTCTGTAAAGATGGTCATCGTACTAACCTGTGAAACCATAGGAATTGTGATGAGGAAGAAGACTGCAATACAAACAGCTCGGAATATGATCGGTCGATATTTCGTTTTTCTTAAGGTGTCTGGGAACTCATCCATCAGGGCAACAAAAACCGTTTCGACAATAGAGAACTGTTCATTTACAAAATATTAATAGTTTTATACATTCCATTTATTTACTTCGGGTAGAAGATTAAATGTCTGTTTTGGCTCTTTATTTTGGGATAATATTATATATATTCAACAGATTTTTTGTCGAGTGATAGACACAACATAGAATTCTGTTGTTATAATATGAAAGTGACGTCTTCAGGAACTGATATCTACTAATGCTTGCCAAGAAAATGATCACGATGGCAGAAACCAATCAAATGGGTTCGTATATGTAACAGATATCGTTTTAACATTACGATTGTTGTACCCTGAGACAAAATCCATACCCTTGCCAGGTATGCCATCTGTGGGTTGTTGGAACCGAGCAAGGAGCAATGGCTGCTCAATAAATATTACAAGTTTAAAACCAATTCTTTGTCTATGTTACACACCACAAACTAACAAAGAAAGCGTCGTATCTATCCGATTTGGTGATCCTGGTCCTAGTATGAATCTAATGTGACATTACCTCTGAACTAAATCCCAGGAAGATAACCATAATGAAGAAGAGTATAGCCCACAGCGTGGATACTGGCATCTGAGAAATAGCTTCTGGATAAACAACAAATACTAGACCTGGACCTGTAAAGAAATACGAAAATCCATGTGTTGACGAGATCGTTTTTCACAATAACTTTGGTTTCACAAATTCAAATAGTTTTAGATAATTACAAAGATAAATTTAATCCTCCGATTATGTTGTCATTGTGGGATCCGATGCAAAGTGCCACCAAATAAACGAACCTTCATCCGCCACATCTTCCACATTTACCCCTTTTTGTGTCGCCATGAATCCCAGAACAGAAAATATTGCAAACCCTCCATAAAAACTCGTTCCACAGTTTATCAACGGCACTATGATAGAATCTCTGAAAACAATTAATGCATTTTACAACGTTATTCAAATATTCAAAGAACTGAACAGTTCAAACGACTGAACTTGTCTTCATTTATCTGAAAGACTTTCCTGTGAGGATTTCGTTCTTTATTAGATGAAACAATTGGTACAATTTCATTACATAGAATGGTGATCAACCCTGATGAATTGTCATATAGTCCTAACAATCTTTCGTGTAAGTCATCATGTTCTTAGTTTAGAAAAAGTGTTTAGTATTAATCAAGCAATGATTAATCGGGTCGAACTTTACCTGAGACAGTTATTATGGAATCTATTATAACTGGACATGGCTATAAGTCCCCCATAGCAGTTGGATAAGGAGAAGAATATTTGAGTAGCTGCATCTGACCATACCTGTTAAGTAGAAACCAATCATGAGATATGAAATATGAATGATGTATCGTATTAGGTCTTAACCAATCCATCAAAATGTCATACTGCTTTTTACATTTCAGAGGATGAAATTCCTGTCAGTTTTTGGAACAATAGAAATTCTAAAGCACAACGAGGGATTCTTTTGTTCTCTCTTATATTCTGTACTTTCCGAACCGATAAGAATTTCAGGACAAAATAAAATAAATACATACCGTTCCATCTGTCAGTCTACTAAAGTCTGGTTTCAGATAGAATTCAATTCCGAGCCAAGCGCCATCTAGTGTACATCCTCGTACCAGTAACACAGTCAACATTATGTAAGGAAATATAGTTACCACATACATAACCTAGGAAGAACAATTACAGGGTAAGGACACAATCTTAACATTTTGACCGGTAAAATGGTCCGAATTGTATCGTATCGTTTTATCCAAGTATGAGGTTAGCAAAATATCGTTATTTGAAAGCATCTTGACCAGATATTACATCGATAAACGGAAATAAAACAAATTTTCTACAAGCCTATTTTAAGATACCTTTCCTAGAGAATTAATGCCTTTGATTAGGACTACGTATATGATGACCCAGCTCAAAAGTAAACAAAGAGCTAACTCCCAGATAACATCCCCTGATTCGTTTATGTTGCCTGATAACTGCAGAACTTCATTGCTAAACAATAACAAATAAAAGAACACAAATAATATTTTTTACGAAAATTATGAGAACATTACGAATGAAATAATTTAGTGGGGAAGCCGCAACTACAAGTGCATGAGACCTGGTCAAACTGGTCAGTGTCTGAGTTTCAAAGTGGTCATAATTTTTATTTTGTTATTTGAATCCAATCTTCACTGCTTTAATTTCTCGCAGACGTTCTGCAATGAATTATTGTACGTAATGTAAGTATGTTAACAATTTGAAAATATTCACTAGTATTTCTTAAGATAAAGAAATATTTGTCGCTCACTAGAAAAATTGTTCACTCGGGGTCTCGAACTCTGATTTATCTGTGAGGTTTCTCGCGTCTAGGGTGATGTTCATGGCTGTTTCGTTTGCGTTCAAGATGGCTAAATCAGTAGTACTTATACCTACAGAAATAACAAGATAACAGACTCAATTTTTTGGGAGGGGGACGGAGAGGATTCACAAAAGATAAGCCAAACTTACATTTTTCAAAAGGGTTTCGTTTGTGATGGTATACCTTTTCACAATTTTTCACAAAATGTCTATAACGTTAGTTTTCAATTTTTTGAACATGATGAAAACGCTTGCTATCCACAAAATCTTACATTTCTCATCTGTCCATGAGCCAGAACAGTCAGCCCAGGGTAGCTTTGACGTCATAGAAGCAAAGAAGAAGTAAAACGCATAACAAATGACGATGTTGTAATAAAGGCCAATCAACCATGAAACAGCAACCATACCGTAACCAATACCTGCAAATTTAAATGGTGATTCACAATTTAGTGCACTAGATTTGTTTGCTGCAAGAAGATAGGTGCAGAATGGTGAAATGATCTTTAAAAAATTTACTCTGTTTTACCATTTCCATAATTTCATAACAAATTTAACTGATTTTAAATCGAACATTTACCTCTGAATATGGGAATAGCTTTCCATATTGTTATGGGACCAAGACTTGCAAACTGTCCAAAGCATAATTCGAAGAAAAATATAGGTATTCCAACAAATACTAGCATGATTACATACGGGATCAAAAAAGCACCTAAAATGATGAGTCAATGCCAGTGTCCTTTCAAACAAAATATTGGTTTTCTTTTCTTATTTAAATTTTAAAGTGTGTCCAGATACAGGCCCATCTCTTTGAACGTGCAAGTATTTTACATTACTTAGATTTTATATTTTGGAATTGTCTTCAAATTAAAATTTTATAGTCTACAATATTGAAAGACTGCACCAAATGCAACAAAGGTACAAAAATATTATGTTCGACAATAAGAAAAAATCTTAGTTTTTATTCATGTAAACTAATCATGGAAAATGTTTTCGACCCTCCGTATTCGGAGAATACTTTTAGACAGACAGACAGACAGACAGACAGACAGACAGACAGACAGGCAATCACACTATTAGATAGCACAGCTCTTAACTCTTGCATTGACTTTTTGAACTGTACAAAGATTGTTTACTGTTTACAAGCTTTGTAAACTCCCGGAATCTATGATGGAAATCGCAGCAAAGACAATAAATTTGAGTTTGTAATGGCTTTGCCCTAAGAGAACTGTCTCTTGCAAACTATTGTAAACGGAAGTAAACTTCATGATCTGGGAAAAAATAAAGTTTATATATAAATAAAAATAAATAAAAATGAGTTCAGTCAGTACTTTCAGTCCCTAAACCCTACACAGTGCATCTCATCTTTTTACAGATAAATGTACTATCAACAAAGCTACAATTAAGAACAAAATGTTAATTCTATTTACTATCATTTGTCATCTTTTCTAGTTGTTCTGACTTTCTTTAAACCTTTTCTCTTGATGGTCATCATCGTGGGATCTACTTTAACTTAAAGTACACAATGTAACAAATAAAGACCAACTTGTAAATTACACCTGCTATTTATAAAACGTGACTACAAAGCATCATCTAGTTAAGTATCATGTTATCTCTTGTTGAGAGGTTTTCAGCGGTTTGGATAGCTTGATCCTTTCTTTTATTTTATACATTTATTTATCAGAGCTTCACAGCTATCATTGTCATCTCAACTGTGACAGAAACTTTTTAATTAATTTCCTAACCAAAAGGCAAATATTCTAAATAATATTGCCAACTTACTAAGATCAATTACAAATAAGAACTAATTCCCTCACTTTTTGATTGGATTTTCTAAATCTATATTGCTTCAGTATTTGTGACAAACATACGGACAATTGTATTTGTTCTCCTTTCTCAGAAAGAAAGATTCGGCAACTTACCTCCTCCATTTTTAAATGCCAAATACGGAAATCTCCAGATGTTACCCAAACCCACAGCATAGCCGATCGTCGTCAAGAGAAACTCTAATTGACCTAAATAAGGTGAAACATACAGTCTACATATTAAGAACGTACACAGGGATATACTTGTCAGGAGGTGTATAAATATCTTAAACAATATGTTTTAAACAAAAAGTAAGAAATCTAAGTTCCTTTTGGGAGAATGGGTGTTTGATATCATGATTTGCAAATTAGTGCAATCATATTGACACCAGAGAGTGAAATTCCTATCATTATGGGACAATAGCGCATCAAAAGCACAACGTGAAATTCTTTGGTTCTCTCCTTTGTTCTCTCCGTTTACAAAATTGCAGGAATTTCACGAGCTGTATATATTTTCTTTCCATAGCAAGAAATTTAAATTAAATCTAGCCTACGTTCTTGGGAGAAACGTTCATCTCTTCATGTAGCCCAATAAGTACTCATGTACACACACACACCTAGCCCCATTTTGTTTAATTTGTCTAATCTGTCTAATTAGATAGAATTGAAATGTGCTAATGTCGGCACTGATACATAGATCCACTGCATTCGAACAGCGTAATATGGTAGTTTTACCAGAAATGGTTTAATTTAGATGTACTGAACACAATGTCATATCAAAATGTGTATGTTTTGGTACATCTTATTAGACAGATTAGACAAGTTAGACAATGTAGGGTTAGAAAAACCTACGGTGAAAGCCTTAACCCGTATCCATCATTTCAACTTCTGCAGACAATTATGTAAGCGATCAAGTAGTAATGAAATGATTTACCTCCCCATTTTCCTCTTTCTTGTACTTTCGTTTCCTGGGAGGTGCCTTCCATTTCAATTTCTTTCACGGCAGAATTGACGTCCGAAGAGTTTTCTCCTGTCATATTCTAAGGGATACATGTATCTATTATTTAACAAATGAAGAATATCATAACGTAACTGTAATTCTATCGTAATGATAACGTAATGTTCGCTTGTCGGGTACACTTTGCAATGAAAGGAAATTACATCAATTTTGCACAATAGAATTTCTTATTTGTGTCAATGGCATATTGTAATGCAATTATTTTGAGCTCAAATTAATAGTGTAATTATATCCTGAGAGAGTAGGGTAGCAAAAATAACCATATTTAAGGAATCTGAAAGTAAGTTAAGTTTTAGTTTGATTCATGGAATATTAAAAATAAACAACAAAACCACAACAATTGGCAGGTTGACTGAATGACTAATTCACTAACAAAAATTGTGTCAATTGTGTACATAGGGGACATTAGGGAGTTCCCATAAGGTGCCGTTTTTATACCATTTTTGTGTATGCATGAAGAAAGAAAGTTGAATGATAGACTATTACTCACCGTTGGTGCGTTTGAAAAAATTGTCTGCAAATTTTAAATGTATTTAGCAATCACAATGAAATCCAACAATAATCTAATTTTTAAGATTGGAATCAGCTCCCGAAAAGTGTATTCTAGAGTTGTGAATGCTCTGTCTTTCTAATACAACCTGAAATTATACCTATTGTGGTTTCCTCCCAGGTCCCATCAACTGATAAAAATTAATAATTAATAACTTAAACAATGCTTCCCGTAAAGGTGAAAACAAAGCGCAATATCCGAAAGGTTTCTTTCAGTTCTTGCCATGAAAGCAAACAGTTTATGGAAACTTTATCAGCGTAAATTTAGTAGCATTATGTGGTAAGTGACTGAGGCATTTTGATTGTTTTACAGTGTTTTGTTTCTTATCGATCTGAAGGTATGACAAAGTTATCACGGAAGCACCTCTCACTGAAACAAAAAAAGTGCACAAAAAGCCAGATATAAATGATCTCGATCAAATATTTACTGCTTTAAATTTGAGAAACATAACATGTTCTTTTACCTGGATATTCTCTCGGCAAGCAATGACTTTCAACAAGCGAATACCAAATTTTTAACTTTTTGAAATCAACATCGCCAGCAATGTTACAACAAATTCACGAATTCAGCTTATGTTAAGGTCACAAGTTTTGTAAAATAAAGTGTAGATGGGATTTTAAACTCATATTTATAAGAATGAGTGCGTGTAGGTTGCAGAATAACTGTTCTCAATAAGATGACGTGCCGAAAGACAACGAGGCTATACTTGATATTTTTACCAAACATACTAAAAATATCAAGTAGCCTCATTGTCTTATATACCTTAAGGGTATGAATCACCACACCGCAGATGGAGACATTGCATAATTGAATTGATGTTTAAGTATGTCAGTACACGTCAGTACACACGAATTCCATGTACTGATGCACGGCCACATCGCAAAGATACCTGCGTTTTAGGCCACTGCGACATTATTATAACACCAGACAGGCGTTAGTCGTGTGCGTTGTAACTTATTATACAGTTTTATAACATTTTAAATCTAAATCTAAATATTTTCTGTAGTGGGATTTTATGGTAATTCTGAAATATTTTGGTAGATTATGCAATGGCCCTTTTTAATTAATGAGAGACCTCATTGTAAACTGAAAAGTGAACTCAGAGAAAACATAAATTCAATTATTGTTGCCTGATTGTCGAAATTTGAGGAAAAATAAAAAATATTGGTGAATCACTCATGGAACTTTCTATAAAATCAAAAAGCAACATTGTAACCTTGCAAGTGCACTCAGAGATGACATGTTGTTGCATAAAGTTAAAAAAAATTGGCGAATTCTGACGAATTTAAAATGTACAGCATTACATAACTAAAAAGTAGACTATTGAAATAATACTTGGTTCAGAACTAAAAATATAAATGATCAACTTAACACATTTTAGTCTGATAATAAAATAATGGAAATTCGCACTGTGCTACCGTAGAAACTGCCAGTAGAAAAAAGAAGCGCATGTTATGTCGTGTGATTTTTGGGCTAAAAAATCTTGAAATTAAATATTATCAAAAGTTTAGGCCCTGCAACAATTGAATTTCATGCTGAGTTAATGATGAGACAATGGTTGCGGGGCCTTACACTTTTGATAAGGGCTCTGCGATGATTTCTTGATCTGTTATTTAATGGTATGGTGAACTGCAACACAAAATTATTGCCATCACACAATTGTTGCAGCACCTGACGGACAAAAAATGCGTTGTACACTTCGTTTCCCGCTGCATGGCTAACACAACACCACTGTAGTTGTTCCTCTAAATTTAGCAGTGGCGTTTTTCATAGGAATATCAAAATGCGCAATCTTTAACGTTCTAATATTGATATGATTTTCAGCAGATCAAAGAATCGTATTAGTTTGGGGTTGTTTGGTAACGAAAGAATCCCGTGATAGTAAAAAGCATAAAACACAACATAAACTTGCATTTAAATTAATTGGCTTGTCATCATTTACTTAACTGGTAAACGAATAATAAAAATACATTTGTAAAGTGACGACACATACTCACTCACTCACGTGCGCGCGTGCGTCAACTCACACTCACACACAAGCACGCAATCACATACACACTCACGTGCGCACACACACACTATCGGTTTTGTCTCTAATTGTTTTACATTCCTAGGCAAATTAGGTACACAAATTAGGCAAATTTGCTTAATAAGACAGCGAAGTAAAAACTAATTTTAGAATAAAACTAATATTAGTAACTTCAAATTGGACTACATTTAATAGTGAATCCTAAAATTAGTAATCTTCCAAGTTCCCAATATTAGTAATAATACTACTAAAATAGTATTAACTTATTTGCTTAATTAGACAATTTTTTGTTGGCAAAATTAATTAGGAAAATCTCTATTAGGTTGCTAAACGCGCAGATGTCTGGGTTTAGGCTGACAGTTGTGCTGACAGACCACCCCGCGGCAGGTAGAATTATTTGTTTGCATTTGTCACTGATCTGTGTGATAATGTCACCACAGTTGTGTCTACCTTGATGTGCACTACGGGCTATATCGTGTGGTCTTTCCCACCACAATACACAAAGTACAACCAAATTACAGACCAAGTCCAAGTCACAGGGAAAC
Organism: Haplosyllis anthogorgicola; assembly: GCA_038406195.1. Classification (NCBI taxonomy): domain Eukaryota; kingdom Metazoa; phylum Annelida; class Polychaeta; order Phyllodocida; family Syllidae; genus Haplosyllis; species Haplosyllis anthogorgicola. The sequence goes on along the minus strand of JBCAUI010526331.1, from coordinate 1,416 downwards.
ATCAAAATGTCCGTTCATAATAAATAACCAATGGAATGTCCACTTGATTATTGAAATTAAAGACCGGTATTCTTTAACGCTAAATTTATTTCAAAGCCAATGATGCCAAGTAATTTGAATTGTTCCAAGTAAAATAAATCGAAGTTTCCATTTCCAATTTTTCCTTTTAACTAATGGGAGGTCTTCAGTACACGGAATTTGTATCAGTTTGGGAACAATGGCGCATCAAAAGCGCAGTGTGAAATTCTTATGTCCTCTCTGTTGTTCTAGACATTTCGAAACTGATACAAATTCCGTGTAATGAAGTGTCGAAAGTTTTATCGATCGTTTTGTCAGTGGTTTTGTGGTGTTTTTGTGCGAAAAAAATATCGGATGTAAATTTGCTTGTCTGATCAGTCTTCGCTCCAAAAATAACTCGTGGAGGTGTCTCAGAAATTTTCTTTTTTTTTGGTGATGGACTTGGAATAATCAATTCAAACACCACTATTAGTTATTTTACTAGCCTTTGTTTGCTTTGCTTGGAATTAATTGAGTGTTCACTGTTCTAAGAGTTATTGACGAGCAAGCCAAGGTTATTAAGGTTATTAGGTGGCAAAAGTCATTTTCCTGACATTTTCTGAAACTTCTGGTATTAAACAATATGAAACAGTTACCATTGTCAAGCGGTCTTCCGTGTGAACCTAACACTAATTTCTCTGCTTGCATTTTGGTTGAAGCGTACTCAGGCATGGCCAGCTCTGATACGTGTGGGTATGGCAGGCTGTCTTCATCTTCCTCGACACAATCCCTGAGAGGGGAGACAGCATCTACACTGGATGTTTGAACCAGTCTCCTCACATTGTTCATTAAACAAGCTTCTATGACAATGTTGGTACCTGAAATTCATGGATGCAAGTTACGACAAAGTGTCTCCAGGACCTTTCATTCAAGGTTTTTCAAAATTCCTTTTATTATTTCGTCTAACTAGACTCACTGGTAACATTTCCTGAAACTTGAAGTATGTTAACTTCATAAATTCATGAAAGATAAACAGTTATAAGGAAAATCGTGTTTCATGAATATGAATTTGCTTATTTCAAAATCGACAATATGGTTGTAAATTATCTAAATACGTTAAAACCCACGTGTTTATGGAAAGTTACTAACTAGTTAAATTAGACAAATCAAGTAATTTCAAAAAACCTTGAATGAAGTGAGGTAATTTCAAGTGCCCATGAAATTTGGTTTTTGAATATCCAAGAGAACAGACCAAGATCACTTTATCATGATAAAGGCGCTAATATGTACCCTTCCAATTGGAGGGTCCCCTGGTTTTGCAAGGAAATAATTTTGTCATAAGTGTCGACTAGCATCAATCGGTTGTGAGGCGGAGTGAATGCACAGAGTAAGCGAAAGCTTTAAATTCATTCTATAACG
>JBCAUI010526320.1:0-11593 GCA_038406195.1 Haplosyllis anthogorgicola | reverse complement strand
AACATGAAACACTTCAAGCCATATTTTGATAGGACATGTTAAATTTAATATGGCTGCCGATGCATCGATCATCGATCGATTTTAAGCCACCGATCATCGATGACAATCTTCACCCGATGCTCCAGCTCTAATTCTTACCTGAGATATTCCAATGATGAAACCCTTGATCTGATATCGCGGTTTCCTCGAAACTTTAACGAGGAGACAGAAGAGGATGAAGTTGATGAGTAAAATCACGCAGCAAGGAGTCAAGTATGACCCACAGAAATAATATTTGTTCTCTTGCGATATCAAACATCTGAAATTAGAATAAATTAGACCATTGTCTCATACGCACAGGAATTTCGTGCTCTATCGATAATTATATGAATTCGTATGGGTTGTGTGGAAAGATTTATTAGTAAATACGCAACCACGCTTGAAGTCGTTTCCTAAAGTTCGCTTGTATTTTCTTAGACACTTGAAAGATCTTAAATGTAATCATGTAATAACTCTCAAACTTACCTGTCTGTGCTACCTTTATACACACTCATGTCTTTGCCCAGTGGTACTCCTACTGATATAACAGGTAATCCTGAAAATACATACCACATTTTGTTTAACATTACCATAGGCAGACGGTGTAAATTTATGTCCCGATAGAACAGCACAAATTTGTACGAATGATAGGAAAATTGATTGGATAACATAAAACATTATTAGCTTACCCCAGGCTACAAAGCATCCTTTCAATATAAAGAATCTATCTTTCATTTGGAACTCTCTTCCCATGAGGTTATAAACATGATGAGCCAATACAGACATCCACAGTAGCGTTGTTATGGTGAAATATTGCGTCAGCACTGCCACAACGAGGCAGATTATGTCATTATTTACTTCCGCTCGATGAAAGCCAATCAGATTGCAGACAACGGAAAGTAGAAGAGATATACTGAATTGCATCACAGCCTGACCAAAGTTCTCCTTGTTTAGGCATCTAAATGGAATCAAAGGTGTTTAATGAATTGAATTCAATGTAGTAATTGAAGTAACAATTCGTTATCATTATCTTGAGAGCATTCACAACGTTTTCACAGGGAATGAAATTCTATAAATATATTCTGTCACTCCTTCTGTTTTATAACATATTTACCAGCTGCTTCTCACCCTGTTCAGAAATTTTTTAAACGCTCTAACGAGTCCACTCAGTAGAGGTTTACTCCATCTCAATGCGCTGCACATAAGGAAGTTCCGATCAGGTACGGTGTTAAAAGTTCCGAAAAGAGTTTTTGTGTACTGAGTTTATTAAAAAGTTTTCACTTTTTGTTTAAATGTAAAAGAGACAGTTTGTTCAACGAATAAGTAACAATTTATCTATACAGTTACCTGAAAAGGCTGTACGTGAGAAGTACAATGAATAACGTCAGGATGGAGACTCCCGTGCAGGCGAAGGAGGCGAGGAATATGTAGTACTCGTGTTCAGACACGGCGACAGGTTCAACGTACTCTCCCTTTTAAAAGATCAAATTTGTAACTGTAAGACCGTGTTCTCCGGCCCTTGGAGCCCCGGAGTCCATAACGATGGGAAGTTGTTGGCAGCTTTTACCCCAGTTCAGATCAGAGAGGGGCGCGCTAACTGTCAGGGTGAGGGGAAGGACCTTGTTGTCATGGGTGGCTGCGTGTAAGCCTTGTAATCCAAGACACTACGGGTTTTACAATAAAAATTTGTGTTGACCGTTTCTCCAAGAAATAGAAATACGAACTCAGAGGGTTACAAGTACATCAAATTGAGTTGTAAGGCGCATCCACAGCAAACTGTGCACCTCCAATGTTACCATATTCAAAGAAATTTCAAGATCTACAGACAATGTAGATGATCGTATAAATTCTATGGACTGGCCAGGAGACTGCAGCAGTCACAACAGGAATAAACTAGCTAAAAGAGTCCCAAATAAGTACACTTCAAATGGAATATTTTGAAAGATAGCTTACGTGAACTGTAGAAAAATATGACAGGTGATTGGAACAACACGAAATTGTAGAACCCACTCCTTTAACTGTTATCACTCCCTTGGTTGACCATTTCATTGCTAAAATTATCACAAAAAATATTGACAATCATTCCAATGATGTGAGTGTTTAGGTTAACGTAAAATGTAAAAACGTAAAAACAAAAACGCATAACTTTATGAACAGTATAATATACTTAGTTACCTTCTCTGTCCCAGTAAACACACTTCCTCGGTGTATCCTGTAAAAATATATAAGTATGAAAATAATTAAAATGATGTTAAATCTCCGGTCAGCGACATTGATAACAAAGACTCTCAGAGACCAGTGGTGTAGGGGTTACGATGAAGTACTGCTGTGCAAGCAGCCTGTGTTCTATTCCCAGAGTAGAGATGTTGAGCAGTGTCTCGGTAACTCACAGACTTATCAGACCATCGTTTTAAACTGGTACCAGCCCTGTGTGGAATGACAGGATTGTGTGTTACCCTATGGTAAACCTGCCACTTGATCTCATCATGAGGTGATGGCCCACTTTAGGGATAGCTTACACCAACCAAGGTTGGGCGAGTTTCTGGCTTGAAAGTTAAAAGTTGTAAGCCACAATTGATGGCCAACTGCGCCAACTGCGGTATGTCAGGAATAGATTAACTAACTTTTGGGTGTGTTACATTTCCAAATTACCTGAGTGTTAGGTATATCGTAGACTACACAGTTGCTGAGATCCTGGACGGACATGTGTAGACTGGCGCCGATGACTGGACCGGTGTCGTGCCATGTGTCATCGGGGCTGTGGAACAGCCGAGAGTTCGGGAAGTACGCGAACTGAACCCGCGCCGTCCCCGGAACCGTGTTGAAGATCTCCGGCGGCAGCACGATCTTAGCGTTATCGTCAAACTGCAAATATATAGGTGATACTAAACGATTTTGGTAATTATAGTGTTTTTCGTATTAGTTGTTGGTCACAGAGCAAGATATTCCTATTGGTACGGGATAGTTTGAAAACAATATAAATTTAGTCCATCGTTTGCCCTATTAACGCATATTAAAAACAATGTGAAATTGTATCGTATCTAAATTTATAAAATTAGGATACGTCCTGTAAATAGAATATTTCACCTTGGAAGGCAATTTCACGGGGGCATTGTGAAACATACTGTGCAGTGATGCATCCACATAATAACGACTGTTATTAAATGTTATGCTGTGGTCATGCCCTGATTCCCGACACTAGTTCAACAAGGTAAAATTGCTTGGAGTTACAGAAGGTGTCAGTAGCTCACGGGGTTAAAGTCTATTTACAGGATAAAACAGTAGTGAAAAGAAATTCATGTTATCTATGAAGCTTAAAAAACACTGGGTACTTGCCATGTCGGAACAATCAAAATTGTGTTCAATGTTTGTCAAGCGATAACATAAATAAAAAATAATCTACCTGGTCGTCCTTATCAGAGTCGGCTTGGAAATAGACGCCGTTCTTTTCTTCCCTTTCTGTCGTTACTCGGATGTTCAGGAGCAGGTTTCTCAGAGCAGCGGTGAAGTTCCGGTCTGGAAGCTTGAAATCTCTCTGGAAATCTTCTATAATTTCCAGGATCCTGTGAGAATAGAAAGCTTCAACCTTTACACAAACATCGTATCAATAGTGTACACAAGAGAGCTCCCATATGTACCGTGTTCTGATACGATTTTGGTGCCCTACAATTATGATTTTGAACAGTTGCAGATCCAGGATCTATTGTAAATCAATGTGAAATTTCACTTCAAAATATTTGTTATCAAGTACATTACATATCACATGATTTTAAAACTTACAATAGAAATGACTGGTTATATTCAGCTTAGGTTTACCTGCTTGATATATTACAATCTATGGAGTGTGCGTTGGATTCATCTAGAATGTTGTCAATTACTGTCAGTAAATCCAGTGCTACCTGAAATATTGTAAAATTTACATAAAATTAATCAGGAAAAATGTCCGAGAGATGCCAATAGACCTAAAATATAGATCTCTTTTATTTAAGTATATACAAACAAATTCAGTGAAAAAGTAAGCAGAAAAAGATGTGTTCCATGAATGCTTATGTCTGTGCAGAGGGAACAGTAAAAATAGGATGACAAAAAGGTCTGTTGGTGCAAAATTGTTAACAAAATTAAAGACAGTTGAGAAGCAAATAGCCTGGAGAACCTGCCTGTACCTGCTGGTCTACCCAGGCAAGAGGTATCACATGATCTAGGAGCTCCGTCGCTGCTGCCATCTGTGACGTGGATTGTAACATGGAGAGACTCTTGTTCTTGAGCGGAGATAGAGCTTCTCGTGCCTCGTCTGCAGTTCTCACCTCCTGAGTGAAAAAGAGAAAGATTATTACTTTAAGACTACCATGTTATGCCGGAAATACACGATGCGATTTAATCGCTTGCAATCTATGATCGCGCACGATTTCAACCAAGAATTTGTCCATAAAATATTACTATTTATGGTAAAGAAATGAATGAAAAAAGTAGTTGTGCAACTACTAGTCTGCCGAATGTCACAGCAACGGTATCTAACGTCATGATGCCGTACGTTTTGACGTCATGATGTCACCAAAGAAAACAATGTCATGGAGCGGAAAGTGTGACAAGCCTTGTTTTCAGAAGGCCAGTTTTTTAGGTGGACGACCACATATTCTGTCATTCGACAGACAAAAATATAGAACCTGTCTTATTGTTACCAGTGTAACCCTTCTATATGTATTAAGCAATTAGATGGTCTGTAGGCTCTTGCGATTTCTGTTGCAGCTGTTAAGTAAGAGACTAGAACGTCAGTTTCCAAAATGCAGAGTTGCATCAGCACGTAATTGCATAGCATCTTGTATCATTAGAGCCATCTATACTAGCCCATGCCCGACCCAAGAGGGTTTGTAAGGCTCTCTAAGGTGATTATCACAAAGATCAAGTATTTTGACATCAACATGTGTCATTACCCTTTTCACCAACTTACATGGGTTAGATGACCTGGTCAAATTTAACGCTTAGCTGAAAGAGCTAATTGGTCACTTAATGTATAAAGAGACGGATAAAGATGCACGTTCTGGCAAGGAACAGAAATTTTTGTTTTTGTTTTCTAATGCAAAACAATGTTTGATTAAAGCGTAATTTTTTTTCTTTCCGCTTCCTGTGTATAAAGATAAGATTCAATTTCTCCCTTCGGAACAACTACTAGCGTAGCCTTATTATTTACACTTATATAACATCTACAAAGGACTACTTTATTTCTGCCTAATGTAACTTGTGGTTTTATCTGTGATTAATAACTTACGATTGAACACTGGGAAGTGTCTGGTTTCCGCCAGTCTACGTAATCATCATAACCTAACTCACAGGTTCTGAAAAAAACATCATGAATGAGAATGAATCATAAAGTTTGAATTTAACGAGTAACGAGTATCTTGTAACTTTTATTACTTTGTCTTTGACCCATTCACTTTCTGTTTACCTTTCAGGGTAATTTAGACAGCAACAGACATGAACCATTTATTTCAATGAAAATACTACTGCTGGTCTTAATAATTTATTCTTCCAAAACATTTAGGTCTGTATTTTACTATTGATTTATTTGGAAATGTATGAGCGTGCTGCTTTTACAGGGAAACAAACAGGCAAAAACAACAAAAGGTACCAATACAAGCATAATTTATTTCAAAACCTCGTAGCCATAGACTTTGGATTCCTTGGGCAGGGTATCATGGCCTTTACACCAAAACTCGTTACCGGCCACACGAACACGCCTTCTGTTTGATACAGGGATTCTTCTTCACACACCTCTACAAAAAGATTAGATGGTACTTTTGAATAATCTATTAATTTAAAACAAGAGAACTTCTGCTGGCAAACCTCCTCATTTATTCCCCTTAAGCATTGTCACCACCACTCCAGTTCTCTTTGTGGCCCCTGCAGTACAATGGATTTTGACTTCATTTCCGAGAGATTTAAACCTTGAAAGTGAAACATCCCCGACCAGATCAACTTTACTGTCAAGTCTCATTTTAAACCTTCAATTTTCCTCGTGTCTATTATTGAGAAATACAAATAAGCATAAGCTGAAATGACTTTGGCGTAAGTATATGTCTAGTACACTACATTTAAAGCTCCTATGTAATAACGTACCTGGTAAATCACAGAGTTTCCCTGTGTATCCTGGCTCACAGCGACAAACATACGATCCTCTGGTGTTTACGCAGTCTCCGCCATTGTGACATTGTTGCGTGTCACATTCGTTGATATCAGACTCGCACTGTTCTCCTAAAAGTCAAAAGCGACGGAATAGAGGCGGCGGAATAGCTCAGTTGGTTAGCGCATTTTACTTAGTCACGCATTGCTGAGCAGCTCACTGCTGCATTGGTGGTTCACATTCCAGCTGATGCATGTGAGAGGAGCCCAGCCAGACATGCTGTATACATACTTATACAGTGTACACCACTATTCGTGAAAAAGGCAGGTGTCACACCAGATGTGACCTTTGGGATTATGGCACGCAAGCAAGTAAGAGTGCAGGCGAGAGATCCACCCTGGATTTAAAGCCCATGGGGAAGGTCACACAAAGTCCAAAATGGGGTAATCAGTGGCTGCACAAATGGACCCTGATCCAACAAAAAAAATTATAAAAAGCAGACGGAATTTATTAGCTCTAAGACATCTCGACTAATTAGACTATGGACTATAAAATATTTGGCTTTTAATATGAATGAGATCTCGCAAAGAAACCGAAAACACGAAAAAATATGCAGAGATCAATTTCAATTTAACAACTTTAAACAGCATAAGATCAGATCCTGTGGGAAAACTTTCAGTATGATATTCCTTGAACAAATCTCCATCGTTGTATGTTATATTTCAACTTACAATCGTGATTTTTGTTATTATTTCATTGAATGAATAATTTGCCATTTTGTTACTTTCTATCCTGTACTTAACTAATCCAGATGATATAGGATAATGAAGCTTAAAACAGGGAACATACTGAGATTCACACAAACCCGACAGTATGTTTAAACCTTAAGAGATTGCAAGATAGAAGTTAATAACATAAGAATGTGCATCATTAATTTCCTATTAATTTGGAAGCAATAGCACATCAAAAGCACAAAGTTAAATTATTTTGTTCTCTCTTTTCTTCTGTACGTTTCCAAATTGATAGGAATTTCATGATGCAATACTGAATTATGTATACCTTTAAATCCCTCTTTGCATTTGCACATCTCGCCTATCTCCGTCTGTATGCACGTGCCGTCGTTCTGACACATGAAGTCTTTACACGGGCGATGGTACTCACAGCGCTCACCGAAATATCCCGACATGCACTGGCACTCCCAGCGCTCCTCTTCCGGGTTGCGCACGCAGCTCGCTCCATTCTCGCATGGAGAATCTGAACAGAGGATGAAATTACCGTTCAATGAAATGGCTCTTCAAAAGAATTCAATAGCAAAAGCTTCTTTTGTGAAAGAAACCAGAAGGTCACTTTGCCCCAAAATAGGTTAATAAGGGGCTGCCACTTCCACACAGCTAGACATGGCAAATGGCCATTAAATTATATTGTTGCATCAATATCAGCTGCTGTAGAATAATAGAAATAAGCAGATGAAAATTATTCATGTAAAAAGGATTTTTTCCTATTTACAAAGAATGCCGAGCAGTTAAGCTTGGCCCCATGTACATACCTTCACTGCAAGGGTTGTAGTACTCGCAGCGCGGGCCTGAGTAGCCTCCCCGGCACCTGCAGGTGACCCGGCCCTCTCTTCGCACACACTGTCCCCCGTGAAGGCACGGCTTGCTGATGGAGTTACACGGAACCTCCTCGTCACAGATTGTACCCTGAATGAACCGAAGGAATGCAGTTTAATTTGGCGGATCCAGGATTTCTAGAAGGCAGGGGACGGCGTCAACCTACCTACTGAAAACTGCATGAAAATGGGTGTTGTATGGGTGTTGACTGTTTGGCTCCCAAGTTCAAATGACTGTGCACGCACAATAACGGATTATTAGACTGGTTCTTTCTTCTTTGACTCCCCAAAACCTGGCCTCCTGGCGCCAGGGTGTGTACTGTTCTGTGACTGGTCTAGACACTTTATTGTTTTCTTTTATCAGAGTTTTTAATTTGCATCAAACTTTAATTTTGTCTAATTTGTCTAATCTGTCTAATTAGATCGAATTGAAATGTGCTAAGTTCGGTGATGATACATGTATTCAGTTCATTCAAACAGTATAATATGTTAGTTTCGCAGGAAATGGTTCTATTTACCTGCACTGAACACAATGTCGTATCCAATATTAAGATATTTTATATACATTTTTATCCTACCTATTTAGACAGATTACACAAATTAGACAAAATAAGGCTAGGTGCGAATTAAGAAAAAACATAGATTGAATATCTACAGATCTGTACAGTTCAGGTGAAGTGCAAATAGATTTCTTGTTTGAGTAGTTTCGGTCTTGAATCATGCAATGATTCTGTGTATTGATTGTGTGGCCAAAAATAATTACAGCAAGCTTGTTTTCTTTGAGTCAGACACGGATACTCAATAATACACAGTATGTCTTGTTGTAATTGACTGATACAATATACAATATATTACTACTGGTTATGAATACACTGCATTTAGTATCAATAGATTAATACCAGCTTTAGTATTAAACACCGAACATGATGTGTGATTAATGTCCCAAGATCCTGATGTCAGTAACCAGTAAGTAAAATATACATCACATTTTGCGGCTTATTCCGGTACTAGGCCCAGTAAACCTAGCACTACCTTGCAGCTTAATGGCTGGTGGTCTTATCTGTGTTTTTTTATGGTTAGATTCAGGTAAACTGCTGCTAGGCTGTGTGCAATGTACGCTGGGGCTAATTTGAATAGATGTACAGTTATTAGTTTACTACAGTGACTAAGGTCCTTGCTGATAAATATTAATCCGGTTATAATAGCTCAAGTCAAGCTAAACAATTGAACTAATTTCTTCAGAGGATAAAATGTCTGTTCACGACTCTCCATTTTAGGAATAGGAGAACAACAGAAATCCACCCAAACATTTATATAGTTCAAGTTAAGTATACACGGCACAACTTCTCCTGTTAACAACATAAATTCAATTTCAGGACCGAAATAGGATCTCGAAATCATTCACAACTGATAAGTAACTAACAATCACAGGCAAAACAGATTGATATCAGCCGAGGACAGATTTTAAAATCATGCCAATTTTCCTTTTCACTCTTGCGTGTCTCACCCTTTGCGGGGTTACAGCGATTCAGCTGAGGGAAAGAATTAAAGATCAAAATGACATTAGAAATAACACAATCAAAGTCTTTTGTAAATATAAAAAGTTGAGAAATCCTCTTGAGGCTAGGAAGACATGTCTCTACATAGGAAACACCTGTAGAGTCGAAGTATCTCTGAACAACACGCAAACTGAACGAGAGACTAAGCATTGTGTGTGTAAGGACTTCCTGAACGTTCACCTGTCAGTAACATTTAGCGGTAAGCATAATTTCAGTTGTTTTTCAATAAGAACAGTTAATGAAAAAAAAACTGTTGAAAGAATAAATTATGAAAATTAACAAAAAAATTATGAAAATTTCAGAAGATGTCATCTATAAATGTAAACTTTGGGACGTGTCTACATTTTCAGTGACTTCAAATTGAAAGGCATTTTATTTTCATTGTGCAATAATATTGGTATTAATGGTTTATCTATGAGGTAACATTTGTCAATATTCATATTTTTAGAGGCGGATTACATTTTACCAATGGACCAGTCACAAGGGAACGTTCTAATTGGACCAAATATTTCAGGAACAATGCACAATGGAGCATCCGTAGTCCCTGGTTACCTTGGAAACGCACTTCATATGTGGACCTTGGTTACCATGGTGATCGTTGCTTTGGTGACATAAGACTCTGTACAAATGGACTTACTGTCGTTATGTGGCTGAAACCAGGGAATTCTGCCAGTCCACAATTTTACTTCCCAAGCGGAAATCCTGTGGCAATAACAATCCACAGAAACAACCTTCGAGGTACTCGTTGCAAGGTGACTTTACCTAATTCGTATTGGAAAGTTGTCATACCTCATCAAAATGGCGTGTGGATGTTCGTTGCAGCAACATGGATTCCCAATGGGAGCCTGATAGCATACGTTGATGACTGTGTTACCGATATAGCCTTTCCACAACCCATTGACCAGAAGACATACGTACCAGAAAATGGTACCCTGGGTATTCGTAAACTTGGGTCTAACAGTTATGTGAAGGGTCTTGTTGATAACTTAGCTTTCTGGGAGCATGTCCTGTCTTCAGACATGGTAAAGATGCTATATTTTCTGTAACTGATATTTACAAGTACCCGAGAGGAATTCCAAATTAAGATGCTGGCCAGAAATCAAAGTTCCTTTGAACAGAATGGTGAATGGCTCTGGGATCTTTTAATCATATTAGAATAGCAGATTTGACTATTTAATAGTAACGTCCTCTACATATCGTCATGGTTTGATAAAGTACACACAGCTTACTTGCTACATGACATTTAACAAGAAGCTTTACATCATAATTTTCTTAATAAATCAGAATTTGTAATAAGAATTATTGCTTTAAGGTCATCTTTCACTGAATACATCAAAAATACATTTCGGGAGCAATAACATGTACACTAACACGCATAGGCACATTGAACGTTATGTTACTACAAATGGAATCATATCAAGAATACAGGTAATTTACATCAAATATTGAACAATACTTGTGTACATTGATATATGCATTTAGTGGATTTCTTTTACAAGCTTACATTTCTATCATTTGATTTCAGTGCTAGAGTGGTCCGTGGTCTTTCTTCGCACTCACAGTCTGTTTTAACGTTTGCATTATTAACTATGTTGATTTGATGAAAGGCACCGTTGTAAAGGCTGAAGAATTTTGGGACTTTTTTGCGAAAATGACTAAATGCGCGCATGCATTTCAATTATCCATACTTACGAGCTTTATATTGCAAAGTGTTTATTAAATAAAGTTAACACTCATAAATCTACTTTATTTACACACTGTTTTGCAAATACTGATATTGACTGGGCACAGCCAACTTAAAAGTAACTTTAAAGCAATATGTCATTGTCAACTAAAAGCATATCATAATAAAAAAGTAAAATATTTTGGTCCAAAAAAAATTTGTTAACAGTGAGCAATACTAAATTTATAGAAACGGATCCAATGGAAAGGCATTAGGATGCTCTTTCCTCCCAGATTTATTGACGGAATTTGCTGAGATGTCACCAGTATACACATAAATGATGCAATTTGTTTACCTGACAGGTCCAATGTGAATCAGTGCAGAACTTTAACTGTTGGCCCATGACATGTTACCCACGTTGTAAACTTCATATTTCAACACACATGTGATATTTAGAAATCAATCATTAGGATGCTCTGCACAGTTGTGCCTTGATACCTGATGAAAGAATAATTGATTGATGACTGTATTTAGCACAAGCACACCACTGTGTAACCATTTATGCTTTAAATAATATTGGCCAATAATTTTTTTCAGGATATTTATTGTCAAAATAATGAAAAATA
>JBCAUI010526309.1:0-11593 GCA_038406195.1 Haplosyllis anthogorgicola | reverse complement strand
CAACACTAAGCACATCCTAGCCATTCAATGCACCAATCATCGCAAATAATTCAAAATAGAAGCCGTATCAATATGTAACATGCAATCTCTGCAAACAGTTGTGCGCATTGCTACAGGTAATTTAAAACGCAGGTCAAGAAAATTTGGTAACTCTGGAACGTTTTGGAACCAAAAAATGTGTGTTGTTCCAAGTGTTTTGCAGACAACTAAATGCACTGCTTAAAATTGTGTTGTTGTAAAATCTGTATGATCTTCTTCATCTGTTTTGAACTATTGAAAAGAAGCAAGTGAATGTGTAACGTTCTCTTTGTGGGATATTCACTATGAAACATAAAAAGACTCACAGAAATATGTCTCCATTATTTTCTATTTAACATTGTATTTTCTAATATTACTTAGTGAAAATCAATTTACATGACTGGCCCTGCCATCAAAATTAGATTGAGGAATTATTAGTCGGGAGTTTGATATATTGCGGTGACACCTGTGAAGGTCATTTATTGAACTGCATCTTGAGGAAACCCATGATCTGCTTTAAACACTGAATATCATTTACAGAAGATAAATCCAAATTGCAACTCTACTGTATTCCATGTATGTTTACATTTAGTTTTACACTTATTTGTACATCTTAATTTTAGTGAAGAACATATTTCAAACCTTTTTAAATAAAAATGTTATTGTTAATGCCGTTATTTTGGTCGGTTGTAACAGTCGCGGTCAGAGAAGAAAACATAAATCATTCATTAAACAATGGAAATTTTAGTGTCAATATTGTCTATTGTCTATTGTCATCACCAGTAGTACACACGTTTATGAAGTAAAATTCTTAGTTATATTTTAGTTGACCACAATCAAAATTATTCCCAATCTCGTCACTGAACAATGCGTTTTGTTGTCTTCTCTTAATTCCTCAAGGCATGTAATTTCCATATTGCATACTGAGCTATCTGCCATGGTTTTATGGTTAATAATGATTTGTATTCAATTTTCGTCTCTGTAGACCTACTTTCAAAGCCTTAGGTCCGAGTGATGGATGTTCTATGTTGCTTTTAGTGGCAAAGGTGAAATCAGGACTGAGTGAAAAGGTTTGAAGGTTTATTGAATGTTGTCTGATTTAAAGCTCTATTGGGTTAGGGTTTGACTTTCATCTGTTATCATTTTACTGATATCTCCCTGCTCACAGAAACCGAGGAAATGGTATTTACACACACTAGTACCCAGTTCATAAGGTTGTATCCCATTTATTATAATCAAGATCCATTTGGTGTGGAAAGTTTAAATAAAAACATAGTCGTGCACCACATAAATTGGTGACACATTGCACAACCAATTTGAAGGGAGCTACAACTAAGTTTTCATGAATGTTGAAAAAGTTTTCCATTTGCTGTCATTTGATAGAATGTTCCATGTTTAAAATTTGTACTTTCAAATTACCGTGTCTAAGACTAGGGTTCGTTTAATCTCAGAAATTCCCTTTTATACAAAACCATGGGCCCCATATAAATGACAATAAACTGTCCTTACGTTGATTGAGGATTGGTAATGCACTTTAAATATTCTGAAATTGCAATCTGTGAATGAGAACTTGAAGCATGTAATAAAGCTGGGATAAGGGAAACGAAGGGGCATTCAGAAATTTACGGTAAGATTTGCTGACAGATATCACCACTGATGTATCCATATAAACCTCTTGAGGGATCAGGGTTCCTCAGCAAAAAGATTAACCTTGCCACATCCTATCTGGCTAAGGAAACAAATGAACTTTGTAACCTGTTATATATTGAGGGTCATAACCCAGTGGAGCTATAAACCAAGGCTCACAAGCGACTACATACATAGAAAATATAACTGAAGTCGGATCAGATTTATTCTTATTCCTCAATATCCCTTTTGGATGTGAGTTTAAATCCTGATCTGCCTTTCACAGGAGATTGCTAGCCAGCATGAAAATTGCAATGAACGTGAAAGAGTGTTTCACGGTTAAATCATGTATTGAGATTAGCTTTCTATGAAGTATAATAAGTACGAACTATTCCAACGAGTCTAAAGAAGTGCGTGTAATAGCTAAGGTGATCATTGGAATCGTGCAGCACACACCACTTCTGTCCGTAGTCATCTTTGTAAATGTAAATAATTGCTAAATCCAGCTTGAAAGCTGTAGACAACTTCCAGATGTATTTTCGCGCAGTGTATAATGAAATTTGGCTTTCACAAATTGTTTCCCACCTTTACATGTCAAATAAACATATTTGGAAACACGTTTGTGCCTGGCATCATTCTTAACATTCAACAGTAAAGAATCCACATAACAATAAGAGGTCATGTTGACATTTATGTCTTCGCAACGATATATTTGCAAAGTTACTGTCCATAGCCTGTTTTTCGTCTATCAGAAGTAAGGCTTGGATGTCACACAAATAAATAACAATGGGTCAAGCAATCTACTCAGTCAAACTAATAGCATTAAATCAGTAAGTGTGATATAAAGCCCCGTGACTTGAGACATCCATGACACAGATATCCTCTTATAAACCTGCATCATCCGCATTCCATGTTCCAGGGGTTTCGTTGACCTAGATATTTTCATATATGAATTTTCTTAATGCAAAAGTCACGATCTCTAAAAGCAAAGAGCTTTTGCATTTAATGTCAGGATCTTTGTAGGTGGCTTTATAAATTTCCTGAAGTGGTGTAAGCTTTTATGGTAGGAATCAGACAACGTAAAAGTCTTCAAAATATTTATGTTTAACTGTTACTGCTATCTTTTTCCATTGGTTTAGTCATTTTCAAACAGTAACGATTCATGTTGTACTTTCAGGAAAACAAGTAAAAACAATCATTTGGCAGAAACGTGGATTCAGTAGGTAATTTCTCATTGGAACATTTCAAGCATCTGACTGGCCGCCAGGAGTCTATCAGTTTGTTTACTTTGATTCGACGTCCATGTGCCAAGTGCGGGATTTTTTTTATATTTTTGTCTATTTAATATATTATTTCATGTGATGTAAATAATGTCTTGTTATCCTACTTAAAGTATGAATCCATTAGAGGGTAACTTTGTCACGGCTTCATAAATATGTCTATAAGTATCTTGATAAGCTTCTTATCTGCTGCATCGCACCTACTGCAATTTAAAAGCGATTGCCGCAATACTATTACCTCCACTGAGTAGATTACATGCTGCCAGTTTACAGGCATCAACTCTTTGCCTTTTCGCATCATTATTATAACAAGACATTAGCAACTATGTTATTTTATTATTCAAATTGCAGGTATTGACTAGACAATCAACCAAAATACCTGGAAAACTGTCAAATTGAACGCATTGGACATATCTTTGAGAAAGAAATTATTATCAATAAATATTATCCGTCCTTGATACATTTTGTAGGGGAGTATTGGCCAGGATCTCCCATTAATACACGTTTCACTTTTCGGTTACGGAACTGACAGCTTTATCTTTCTGAGGTCCAGCTAAAGTGCATCCACCATCAACAGGCAACAAGGCTCCTGTAATCATTGCCGCCTCCTCTGAAGCCAGGAAGGTTATGGATTTAGCTATATCCTCAGGTGTGGCCACTTTCTTATTGGGATGCATCGTTTTCCCCCTCCATTCTAAATACTGCAATAAGTGAGAAGCTATGATCAAAAATATCAAGAAGCACGTTTAAAACAGGCAATGAGCCGCAGTGGCAGAAGGGAGACCGAGAACCGATTGGAAACAAGTGACTCCTGGTTCTGTTGATAGAGTTAGACAAATCTCAGTGAATGGGATGTAGGTTGTCCCTGTTTGAATGACTTCAAGGTAATCACTTACACCGAGGTTGGGTGAGCTCTCTGCCTTGTAAACTGTTTTGACTACCAATACCGGTCTAAAAGGGTGGAATATTAGGTGCAAATAAACTTTAAATTTTAACACAGAATAGAAAAATTGTACCCCTACAATTTAGGTGTACACATTTCTCTATCGATGTAATAATGGCTCTGAAAGTAATTTCTGCATAAACCTCACCTCTCTAGCTGTCATTCCCTGATATATCTTCTCATCACTCTCTAGATCACCCAGAATATTTGTCAACACAAAACCAGGGCTGTGTGATAAATTGTTAAAATGTTACAAGAAACGAAAAAATAAACTGTTGCAATGTTAATAAAATCATCCTTTGTACTGATTGTATCAAACTTTTATTTGGATATATGTAATTGAAACTCAGAGTAAATGATCCAGGCGGTCATATGTATATAAAGATGGCTACAGCACGGTGCATGTACACGTACTTTGAATCGGAGAATTCCTACTCATTCGAATAACTTTCTGGATCCGTTGCTGTTAAAATGATCTTTATTGTGACATTTATAGGGAGAAGATTTAATACTTACTGCACGCTATTTACTCGAACACCTTTGTCAGCCATTTCTGCAAAAATATATAAGGTTCAACATTAAATGCTAAGAATTAGACTTTTGGTTTAATTGTTGGTTGAGAAGCTCAAAATTATCATGTTCCCAATTTGACGAACACAAGTAAGGGCTGTTGTATTTTCATGTAGCTCATTTCTTTTATAAATTTCCATAAATGTTTTATCCTTACCAAGAGCAAGTATCTTCGTGTACTGGTCCGTGGCAGCTTTCGCTATGCTGTAAGTAGGCCTACGTGTATACTGCACAAAAAATAATTGTAACTAGTTTATTTTAAAGTGCGATTTGTAGGAACATAAATGGTCAGTGGAACGAGGGAGAGAAATCGGTATGACTGAAATGGGCGATATGAATCATTACACTTTAAAGGTCTTTAGGTATAAACTTATTGCTCTACCTATTCATGATATAATACGTACCGGAATTAGAGAGGCCACAGACGACACATTGACTACAGCACCTGAAAATATCAGAGGAAATTCAATGCTAAAATTCCATTTAAAATCACCAGTCACGAGATGTACTTTTATACACTGTTTCATTACATTCGCAGACAATCACTTGACATTAGTTCTTTGGTCACTGGCAAGTAGAGCAGTAGAAATGTTATGCGCTTGTTCTGCTCTACCAGTGAACATGTGCGCGCAATGAAACGTAAGAAAATATGGTAGAAATATTATTTTTCAAGTTTGTCTTCCCAAATATCAACCTAAAATATTCTTTTAAAATTCAAGAAAACATGGGAGTTACATTTCGAAGCAACTGTGTACAGCTTCAGAGGTTCATTAGCCACACTACGCTTTACCGAGCACGTTTTTCAGGACTATTGGACTAGCGTCTTGTCTGTAGTAGTTCTAACTAATTCTTAAACGTGTAACTTTATTTGGCAGCCATGACGGCACGCTTGGTCCCAACAACAGAGGTCACCCCACATGGGGTTACAATGATGGGGGAGGGGAATCACTACAAACCAGAATACACACAGAACGATATCTGTTACACTTGTGATCCCATCAAATGCTGCCGCAGAGTGTTGGTGGCCCCCAAAACAACTAAATTAAGATACAATTATCCAATTCATCTATATGATAGGTTGCTCACCATATGATGTACTTGTGATTGGTTCTTCCAGATCACAGAATGCCAAGGAATATCAGTAATCAGGCAAAACAAATTTCAGTAGAAAAACAGCCTACATAGAATCAATCTAATATTACAAATAGTTTAGTACACACTGCTTGTTGATTAAAAGCACTTTTTCCAAGAAATTTTTGGACAATACAATACATGGTAAAATGTATTCAACAAGAACACTGTTGGGTGTAATGTTGTTCCCAGTACTTCTTGTTGTTGTTTGATTCTGCTTTGCCTTTTGAGAATTCCTGAAAGAAATGTATGTGTGTCATTTGGGAACCAAAACAAACAATGCGAATGATTTTTCCAAAGGGACAAGCACCGTTCATGACCTTTTCAAGGTAATTTATGGCAAGGGATGTTCCTTGTGGGAGTCGTAAAGTCTATTAAAGATGAAAGATCACTAAAACTAGAGCAGTTTTGAAACTGCCCGGTCATTTGAATTCAGCCAGCTGAGGAACAACATCCTTGTACGGGCATAGTATGTTGGATGTGCACTCAACTGTGACCAGGTTAGCAATGAATTTAACGAGAGGAATTATCCGGGAAAGCCGGGTAAATAGTCTATCACGTGGCCTAGTGGCCTATCACGTGGCCTATCACATGACACCTATCACGTGACCTATCTGCACCTCACTTCACTGGGGGGTCCATCCCCAGACCTCATCCCCAACACCTCATCCTCACCTGGGGGGGGGGGGGCATCCCCAACACCTCATCCTCACTTTTTGAGCTCGCAGCAAAGCCACCTTGCTGTCTACAATAGTCTATCAACGCAAAGCGTGATAGACTAATTAGAAAACCATTATTGGGGCACTGGCTCTAGGTGACTGGTCACCCAGTGAAAGCATAGACCCATTATGAATGTGACACCTCAAATGTGTCTAATTACAATCCATATTGTCTCAATGCTGTCAGCTCAACTGGTATAAAAAGTAACATGTCCAATTTGAAGATGCTTAACCCCTTGTTATTTGCTACGATAGTTCTGATGTGTTCATGTAGAGATCATAAAATCGCCATCAAAGGTCTAAGGCCGTACAACAATTAAATTGTGTGTAAGTGTTTGTGTGTGTATTTACTTACCGCCCAGTGAGTTTCATGAAATTTTGTACTATCTTCACTTTCTTTTTCTGTTTGCGTTTGTATTTTGGCATGAAGCATGTTGGACTGCTCTGTGATACATCTGTCTCATTGACGTAATTTACATTAGTACAGGTTCCAACACTATTATCAACCACTTGAGTCTGGTTACATTTCACCGAATCTCGTAATTCTGGCATGGTGTGCCCCATTTGTATGATCTTATTTTCCATTGTAGTTATAATTCTTATTTCACAAAGCGTTATTGCACTGTCTCTGTGCTCAACTTTCCTTTTGCGTAATATAACATATCTTCCTCTCAAAACAATCACATTTGAAGGGAACGAATCCGAGTACGTTCTTAACAATAAATGAACGAACATTTGCACATTTACGTTCTCTTCTTTCTTTCCCAGTTTGTACTACAGCTACGACATGCTCCGGAATGTATGCTGTAAAATAAATTGAGAACATATGACAATGGATAACGGAGGATGACATTTTTGTTCATACCTCTTCAATATCATCAAACCGCATGTGGTAATGTAAATAATTTCTATAAAACATTTTGTCACACTGGCCTGATTTGCACGTGCACTTAATTGCGCCATTTTAGTATAACTGGTAAAGGTCAACTAATTCCTAGACAGGTTTCAAAAGAATAAAATTTTATCAATTTTGAATGATAGCAATACACATGGTGTGCATTTATTCACTTCATAGTGCTACACGAACTAGAATTGTCTGAAAACTGAAAGGCTCTCGAATCAGGTGGTGGGATGACAAATACACTAGTACACAGAAATCGTATCATTGTGTAAATGAAGAGAACAGAGGAGAGAACGAAAGAATTTCACGCTGTGCTTTTGATGTGCTATTGTTAAACTTCTGATACAAAATCTGTGCACTGGACTACAAGGCGAAATGGACTGTATGCATGGATAACAGAACATGTTTTGACAATAGCTGAACAATTGTCACTAGATTTGGCAACTTAAATGTAAAAGTAGATAAAGAAAGATTTCGAATATATATCTTTAAAGGATGGTTTGATTTAAGCGTTGATTTTGGAGGATACTGATTTTTTCACTGCTCACCCAACTAATGACGTCTGTGAATCCCTGTGAATGGATACAGGATAGCTTACTTTAAAACCGGTGTTCAACTAATTGTTCCAAAAGCGTTTGTCTGATACCCTTATTGCCCAGATATGGACGTATTTTCATTATAACTTTATTGCCAATGGAATCACCTTAGAAACAAGCTACTGAAGTACAATAATGACACCAGTAGGGAACGAATGAAGTGTAGTTTGTATCTGCTTCTATTTGTCAGGTGCTGCCACAATTGCAGGGCAGTAGAAAATTCCTGTGCTTTACTATTGCAGTTCAGCGCACCACATAATTTAACTTTTTTTTTCTCTTTTGTTCTGCATGTTCCGTAATGTATTGGAATTTCTTGATTTGGTTATTTAAAGCGTCAGCAGCTCCTAAAATTTCTATCATTTTGGAACCGTACAGAACAATAGAGAGAACAAAAGAATTGCAGGCTGTGCTTTTGATGTGCTATTGTTTCAAAACTGAACTGACTTTCATTCTTTAGTAAAAAGGAAATGTACAAAGAAAGAAAACACAAAGCGAACAGGTTTGGCAAAAAGACACAGATCATTAAATTTCTATCAAAGGTTTAGCGCCCCACGGCAATTGAATTGATTGAGTTCAGCATGAAATACAATTGTTGCGGACCACTAAACTTTTAGTAATTTCATGATCTGTAGCAGTTTCTTTTCAGACACTCGAATTTCTTGTACTAGATTTAACTAACCTCCGAGCAGAGTTGGCAATAATTCCAAACCAAGAATATCCACTTCATGTTCTAAATCTATCTCTATGTATGTACGTTCAAAGTATTTATTATCAGCCACTGTACATTTCTTTTCATCTGTAGAATAGTCACCATCAATAGCCAACTTAGCTGGTCTCTTCTTATCAACAAGGTCCACAGCTTTAATTTTGGCTTTTGAAAGGCTCAGAGAGCAACCTAGTAAAATTAGAAAATATACCAAAATCTCCTGAAATTGATTTTATTTGGCAACAACAGTGTTCCATGCTGTGTCTTCCACATGAACATCGAGACTCGTACGTCAAGAATAGTACATCTGTTTGGACTGGTGGGAGTGGCAGCACAGTCTAGCCCTGTTTTCGCGCAAAAAGACCGCCCTTTCGGCCTGTACCGTTTTTTTCTGTAAGCAAGGTGTAACCTCACGGTGCTGCCGCATCCTATTACCGGCTACCGAGTTGCCACATATAATATTGTTGTACATGTATGTAATATTATTTCTTGTGTAATTAATTGGGCGCAATAAATGGAATCGCTTTATGGCACCTCATAAAATTCTCCTTGTACTCCGGGATGTGTACAGCTTGTTAAAAGTCACCTCAATATTACTAGATCTACAGTAATTTTGGAATGTTTGCGGATGAAAGAATGATATAACACATGCAGCAGGACGGGAGTTTGTATTGTTCTCTTGTTGAATTGTTAACATTCTAATGGAAGGCCAAATTTATTTGAACAAAATCTCGCCTGATGTTACATTTGTTGGGCGTGAGAGCGTTAGACACGCCTAAAATCCATTTGTCTCACGCTTGATACTAAACAGTTAGCATCTCGATGTTGCCAAAGACATTGCAAAATGAAACATATTAGTTGGTAATAGACAGCAAGGCCAGGTCAAGAAAGTGATTTCTGATTTCTGACACTTAGATCTTTTTTAAATTTATTACTTTGCAGAAAAGGGATAATTATAATTTCGTATCAAAAGACAGAAGACAATTACTTTTGTCATGTCACGTTGGCGATTTTTTTCTGAGGAGGATCTGATGGATATAATCCATCCGGGAGATATGATGGTCCAATTTCTGAGGGAAATTCAAGTGTTTAGAGTACACGGGGAGTAATGGAGGTTTTTCTCAAAATACGCCAGCAGTACACTGAATTCGTATCAGAAGGTTCACAATAGCGCATCAAAAGCACAAAGTAAAATTGTTTCGTTCTCTCCTTTGTTCTCTTCATTTCCAAAATGATACGATTTCTGTGTACTGACTTTGTTAGAAACAGTAGTTATGATATCCTTCAATTACAAAATCTATCAAATCTGACAAATCAGTCAGATTTGAAAGCTCAATTAGCAAAACCTCGACTGTTATGTCTCACTTAACACGTCTGCACACCAGAATGAGACAATGTTGTGTAAACAAAGAAGTGCATAATATCCTTTAAAATTCCTTTGATTAAAGCTTGACCCGTGTGCTGACAGTGACTCCGTTTGTAAAGACTTTCTTTGTATGCGAACCTAGATCTATTATGGCAATATGGTTGTGTGTAAGAACGTAGTTCTCAGATGTACAGACTCACTAGTTCGACAGTTACAAGAGGACCAAAGAGAGAGACTCCACCGAAAATACCGAAGACATTTTCTTCTGGAAGTGTATTCAGAAGATCATGAGCTTGCCTAAATGTCAGTTATTCAAATGTTTATCTTCATTACAAGTCTTCTTTGAATAAGTTTTGACAGACTAGTTCAGTGAGATTTCTTATTGATGTTAACGAAGACATCTGCTGTTTCGCAACTGAGAAAAAAAACCACGATGGTAATAATTAGCATAACATTCACTAAATTAAGATTGGTAATTTTCTCAGCTCCTGAATTCCTATCAATTTTGAAAAGTACAGAACATAAGAAAAAACAAAAAAATCCTTGCGGTTTCTTTGTTTTTCTATTGTTCTGAACTGATTTCGGAATTTCATTATGGGATTGACAACATTGACAACTTTAATTTTGATAAAATATTGATACACTATCAATTAATCATATTCCTTCTTACCGCCTGTCCAGTTAAATGCCGCATTTCCAGAACAATTTTTAGATACACCATACAGTAGAAGTACAAGCAACATTGCTACGATAATTTTGCTTTAAAGTAATGACCCGAATAAACTATGTGCAATTGACAAGGATATTGATAATTTTTTCCCATCATAACTTGAAGTGGTTTTTGTTTTGAAAAAGTTCTAGATCTTAAAGTAAATTGTAATTTCAAAAATGCCATTTTTAATAGAAAGGATAATCAGATTAATTTTGATGAATTTAATTAATCCAAAATTTTACTTTGTGCTATTTGAATGAATTTAATTTTAACATGTCTTATTGTTCTGGTCTTTTTCTTGTTTACTAAATGCCAAATACAATTCACTGATCAGTATCAATTTTCGAACTTTAATGAAAAATTCAGCCACGGGCCATTCAAGGTAACACAAAGTTTAATTCTGATTGTGATCCGTCATATGCTGCCGCCGACAAAAGAACTAAATTTAATCTAATTAAGATACAATTATCCATATCATCTACATGATAGGCTGCCCACCATATGATGTACTTATGCTTGGTTCAATGTCGCGAAATGCCAAGGAATATCAGTAATCGGGCAAAACACCTTTTAGTAGGAAAACAGCCCACATTGAATCAATCTAATATTACAAACACACTACTTGTTGACTAAAATCACTTTTTCCAAGAAAATTTGTACAATACAATACATGGTAAAATGTATTCCACAAGCACACTGTTGGGTGTAATGCTGTTCCCAGTACTTCTTCTTGTTTGATTGTGTTTTGTCTTCTGAAAATTCCTGAAAGAAATGTATGTGTGTCATTTGTTGGAGTTGGTGGGTTTAATTTACTTTATTGGTCTGATACGAAATGTCAAGTTTATTGCACAGATTAGTTAGTTCGTTAAAGATGAACCATCACTAAAAGTAGAGCAGTTTAATATTGCCCGGTCATTCGAATTTAGCCAGCCATTGGCGGATCCAGGATTTCCCGTACGTGGGGGAGGGGGGGGGGGGGGGCGCCGGCCAGTAGGGGGGGGGGCAACCCCATTTTCACCTCTTTT
>JBCAUI010526298.1:0-11593 GCA_038406195.1 Haplosyllis anthogorgicola | reverse complement strand
TTGGCGCGGAAAAAAATATCGATATAAGCGGGATATCGATATAAGCGATATCGATATAAGCGGGGAGGAGTGTACTTAAATCCTTTGCAAGGTCGAGATATTTCGTCAACACTGATCACTTTAATGGTTAGTAAAACACTTACTGGTTTGCAAGATTCTTCAGTGAGTATGCTGTCAGCGTTTTCTTCAGGAAGGCACTCGAGGGCATCAAAATACAACCACTGATATATGGGCGAGAACTTTCCGCTGCACGCCTGAAATGCAAATAGTATTCGTAGAGTGATATGACGGATTTGAATTTTACGTATGGCGCAATGGCACTTACCAGCGACTGGTCCAGACGGACTACTGGATTTTAGTATATAAATCGTTGTAAAATATTATCTGTTTATTACTCTAAAGGGGTAAAATTTGACCGCCAAATCGACAGTGATGTTTGAGGGCCTGAAACATCCAGAGACAGGCACAACGGCTGTTATTAGAAGATTTAAGGAATACAGTGGTATTTTGAAAAGTCTTCCAAATGCAGTTGTGAATCAGATAAGTACGTTTTACACTTTTTCACGTCGAGAGATGACTTTTGTTAGCGTAAGAACGTGCCCTCTTTCCCGCCGAATAACCAGGCGAAGTCTTCCGTCAAACGTAAGGGCTGGGCTGTACGCTAACAAAAGTCACCTCTCGACAGTATGCGGATAACTGAATAATTCAATTCATTAACATACCTTCATCACCTCCTGTGCAGTAACACCACCAATAACTGCCTGCATGGGACACACGTCACCCGTCGCCTGATATGCGAAACTCTTCATTAAACCTTCATCCAGCTCGTCCTGCTTTGCGCCGGATTTTTCGTTAACTTCTTTAGCTATGGATACAAAGGCGTCCGCATCACTCTGCAAATATTCAAAAGTCAGCATTTCAGCTTGTGAAATCATTGCGATCACCACCATTCGTGCAGTTGTAATTATTGCCACTCAGATAATTGGTTGGATTGAAGGGAACAAGTTTTCTTCAGTGCACTACAGTGGTGCTATTAGTGAGCTGCGTTTATTCAACATCATTGTAGCATTGCAACATATAACGATGACATTCGAAACGTAATATTTAACAGTAAATTGTGAAATTTAAATACTACCAGCCTTTGTTATCTGGAATACAACAATAAAACATGTTTCATACATAACAAGTCGAAGATTCAAACGGTTCAACTGCTGTGCTCCAACAAACCCTTGAAGTGGTTCCAAAAACAAAGTAAAACCCAAGTAAAAGCGTAAAGTTGTTAAAGAGTAACGTTAAAGATGAACCTGATTCCTGGGTTTGGGTAGACAACCCTTCTGTTTGACGAACTCATGTAGTGCTTGGTATGCAATGTGTAGTTGGCCAGGGCGATCAAACTTCGCAAAATCTGTGATCACCATTTCTGGTGCTTCTAGAGACTCACGCAGAGGTTTCTGAAAGACGACAAATAACAGATGTAAAGGGTAAATTAGGCTGGTATGATAATCTCACGGATAATTTTGGGCTGTTTCAAATTAATTACTGTGCGAAATATCGCAATCCTTTATCATTTTCATTTCATTTATGGTGGATTTACCAATTTGGTATTCTAGATATTTTAAACTGGAACTTAACAAACTGTAGTGTTCTGTAACTATATTGGTTCTAGTTAACTGTTGTACTTACGAAGTCGACATTCTTTGGAACTTTGACTTGTGTACACATTCCACCGCGCACATAGTCGGAAAAGCCAGATATGTCCCCTATACTGAACGTGTACGGACCTAGAACTTGTATCTCTCTCGGTTCACAGCCGTTCAATTCTGTCATACCCTGTATTTCACTAAATGTTACGTGATCTCCGGATTCGTACCCGTGTCGCGTCTCGTCTATACACGTTACAACGCCTTGGCCATCCTAGAAAACATGAGACATAAAACTTACATTAACTAAATTGCTGGCTTTAAACCTTTAAACTGGTAAAAATTCTGACTGTCAATAAATTGTCGAATCGGGGGTAAATTCGAAAGCTACCTCGCACAAAAAAGCATACCTTATTGATAATTCCGGCGATCATGTTACTGATTGGCTGTTCTCCATTTGTGTCAGTTATTTGAAACTTTTCACCAAAATCACAGAAAATTTGTCTGAAAAGATAAGAATCAATTAAAACTTTATGGTAATGGTCGAGGACGGCTTGATCCTTTTAGTCGTCACACAAGAAAAACTAAGCACTTCATCGTGAATAATTGTATTCGTGACCTGTTGATTTAAAATTATGAGATTCAGTACACTGCATTAAAACACACTTAAAATTGATCGCAAAATCAAAATCGTAGATTAAATTGGTTTGGAAATTGTATCCCATACCCTATGCACAAATATTATGTGCAGAGATCGTTACAGCTTAGATGAATAAACGTACCCAAAGAGGCCCTAAACGTACCCCAAGAGGCCCTAAACGTAACCAAAGAGGCCCTAAACGTACCCAAAGAGGCCCCTTGTGTCGGCCACTATCAAGCACACGTTATTCGCGTGACAGATATCACCGATTTTCAGCTGCTCGTCAAGTGAGGAATTTGTCAGCACTACAACCTACAAGTACAACACCGTAAATGTACATCAATGTGTTTGATTTTTTTTTTCAAATCTTGCAAAGCTGCGTTGACTTTAAGCCCAGTGTCACATGCTGGTCCAAATCAAAAACGTTCCGACGGAACAAATTAATATAGGAATGTTCCAGATTTCCACTAACAAAATGGAAATTTATACAGTGAACGTAAAAGATGATGTGGCAATGAGATTACAACATACCTTATTTTTCTTGATGAGCTCTTCGTCTATTTCACCTTTGTGCACAGAGACGGGTACGTATGTGTTGAGTTCGGTGAGGCGAGGGAGTGTGACGTCAGCGCGGTTCTTACCAATATCATCCTCGCGCAGGAAAAACTGCAAGCACAAAGTTTCTATTGTGAATAATTTGTAATCTATTGAGTAGCATCAATGATAAGTGTGCACATGAGATTCGAAAGTGTTTATTTTTATCACTATTTGTGCCAATATCCCATTGAAATTTCCTTTAGCATCATGTTGCAACACTGTAAAAAAATTATAATGAGTTTTAATTAATTACATAATTTTTGTAAAGGAAACAACATGTGCATTTCATTCACTTTTTGGGACTTTTAGAAGGGTTCGTCGGTGTTACTCAACTGTTGATAATGGAACATACAAAAGTTACAAATAACACACCTGTGAGGAAAGATCTGCCCATTCGACAGCGCCATCATCATGTAGTGTGACGGATTTGACGCCTCCCAATACGACGTTCTTCGCTATCTCAATACCGAGGCCACGCATACCCGAGATGAACACGTTCGCTGCACCCATGCGCCGCATAGCTTCGTGACCCAGCACGTA
The DNA here is from genome assembly GCA_038406195.1 of Haplosyllis anthogorgicola. Taxonomy (NCBI): domain Eukaryota; kingdom Metazoa; phylum Annelida; class Polychaeta; order Phyllodocida; family Syllidae; genus Haplosyllis; species Haplosyllis anthogorgicola. The sequence continues at coordinate 8,176 of JBCAUI010526298.1, read as the reverse complement.
CCTGTACAATAAAAGCATAACATTATGATTCATGGTATCTCACTCATTTTTGATTGGTACGATGTATCTTCATCAATTTCAGTATTTTCTTTTGGCTAAAAAACCCAAAAACACATCACTATCAAGAAACTCTAACAATTAGAAGTGAAACACATTCCTCCCTCAAAGAACCAGTACATTTTCCTGAAACCTAAACACACCGACGTAAAGTTGGAATGTTAAGGCAATGAGGCTAACGCTAAAGATGTGACAATAGAATATAACTGCACACGCGTTAAGGGTTATGAATAGTATCACTGTCTGTCTATGCCAATGATTTAAATAAACAAGGCACACAGCATGTGCAAATGATTTTAGTTAACCCTTTACTGGTCAGAGGTTTGGCAAAATCGGTGGATTTTTTCAGCTGAAAAGATTTTTCATCATTAATTGTATCCCAAGCCCACAGTTATGAACTTGATACTTTCAATGGATTTCAGTCCTTGGCCATTGCTTCTTCCCACTGTTGATAAAGGTATTGATTGGATCAACTACCCAGTCATGCGAGCCTCTTTTGTGAGGCCCCCGGTCATCAGGTTTTCTGAAAGTGCACAAGATATGGTCATTTTCGTCAAGACCGTGCACAGCCTAGTATCAATACTTGAATTTCTAGCCAATGCAGATTTGTGACAGGCACTTGTTTTCAAAACAAACGAGCTTTGGTGCGTGGGCTTCTGCTCATAAAAAATATTTTTCTTTATTAATTTTTCCGAAATTGCAGATTTGTGACAGGCACTTGTCTTCAAAGCAAATGAGCTTTGGTGCGTGGGCTTCTGCTCATAAAAAAGATTTTTCATTATTAATTTTTCCAAAATTGCAGATTTGTGACAGGCACTTGTCTTCAAAACAAATGAGCTTTGGTGCGTGGGCTTCTGCTCATAAAAAAGATTTTTCTTTATTAATTTTTCTGAAATTCGTTTTAGAACTTGCTCAGAGGTTAGCACCTCTGAGCCTTCTTAAATAGTGCAAATTTTGGAGCAAGGCCGCAAAATTTTTAGTCAAAAAGGTGTAAAATATTGTTCTGCTTCCAAAAATACCAATTTAATGCTGGTCATATGCATATTTACGGAGATGTGGCTGATTAAAGGCATCAAAGTCACTGACATGCTCTAGCATGCTTATGGCCAGTAAAGGGTTAAATGGGTAGATTTTATAGAATTGCTAACTATGTAGTCCTGAAGTCGTCAGTAATACTGATTTCCAAAAAAGTACAGTGTCAATAATTAACGTAATGGAGCACACTTTCGTGGTTTCACACATATGGTTGTTGATAGAAGAGTCGTATTTACAAGGCGCATAATAACCTTTCTACCATTGCATTAATTAACTGATGAACCTAAACTAGCAATTCCCCATATTAGGTATCAGTGTAAAGACAATGAGGTTTAGCCCCTGCAGTACAAGGAGTGTTGTTTTGATAGGGGAGGAAGATTTAGAGGGAAGCTGTGGTTGAAACAGTGACTGGTAATTAACATTGATATGCCTCCAAGGACGTAAAGTACAGATGCTACTGAGACAATAAAAAACCAACACATAATGACTTTAATGTACCCAATCCGCGAGCCGAATGATGCTCGGAACATTTTTTATTGGGAACTTAAAGGCTACAGCTCTTTCTGATGGAGAGCTTGCTGGCCTCAGTGAAGAAACAGCATTAATAAGTTAATAATCGCTGTCAACTGTGGATCCGTAATTAGTTACCATAGTCCGAGGGACAGCTACATGTACAGCACCCCAACGTAAGCTGCACATAGCCTCGCAGCTGTTAACCACAGTTTTTCAACACACAGCCGTCAGCACTCACACGATAAGGTAGCTTTATCAGAGACAGCACCGCAATAAGCCACTGGCATCAGTATTTATTTCACTTTTTATTGATAATTTATTGTGGTGGTTATTAATTACATCCGATATTGTTTTGGTGCTTTAAGAGCAACGAGATCCTGTATTTACGCAATTGTCGCAGAACTGACGTTGGCGTTCTTTTTCGGAAGTAAAATTCTCTTGTATATTTTTCTTAATCGTAACTTGTTTTTCGCATTTGACTTTATTGCATTCACTTTTGATATCTCATAAATGACATTGCACTAAAATGCTCATTGTTTTTGCAAGAAATAACGTAGGTTTAAAGGAAGGTATTTAGGTGTGATGTTGGCATAAACACTGCAGTAAAAAAGCCTCTTTCTGTCAGCCTGCAAGTGCAGTATGCCTGCAGAAGGTAATAAAAAAGTAGCAGAATCATTTTATGCAGCCTCGCCGTAACCGTTTGAGTGTTTGATGCTGCAGATTATGCTCATTTAGCGGACTTGGTATTTGCCTACGTTTGGTCTGTAATAAGCACAATTGATATTTTGTCCACCGCGTGTCAGTCAAGAATTCTTTGCATTTGTTTGAAGAATACAGAAACAGATCTACAGCAATAGATGTTTTCTTCTAAGAAATGTAATATGGCAGGTTGTTATTACCAGTTTGTTAAAGAATATTTTCGGTTGTACAGGTACGCTACGGAGCACGATTATCCAGGGTTAATAACAAAAATAGCGAATGATAATCAATTACATAATGTGAGTTTCAGTCACGTTTCTGCACCGAGTCATTGTCTCTGTAAAGAGAAATGGTGAATAAAGATCTCTTCTCCTGCTGAAGGCAAAACGAAGAATGTAGAATAAAAAGGGAACAAAACCTTCTGCGATGGTGGTGACATATTGAAGTGATGCAATTGAAATGTCACAATATGTCTTTTGTAACTTCTAATACATCATTTTTAAAGACGGTAGAATAGTTATTAGAGTTTACTTAATTTGACGAAAGGTAAAGCAACACCTTCACTTGACTGAACTCTCCTTTGTCACGCCATGTCCAGTTGGGTCATGTTGGGCAGACTAGTTAACAAGAAATATTTTTCATCCAGTATTTGCAAATAAGCGAAAATCCCTACAATTGTAACTTTAAATAATCATGGAGCAACAATTGCAGGAGTGATTCATATCCGAGTTTCGCTCGTTTTTTTTTTTCATTCCTCGAGAAATTTGCTTGATATTTTACTAGGCAACTTCTGGTTAACACGTGTGTAGAGGTGTTTGCACGGAAACCGTATTTGTTTTCCTGATGTAAAAAGTATGAGAAGATTGTTCTGTATGATTTATATTGTTACATAACACGCTTATTCGTTTATCACAGGTGAATAGGAGAGAGAAAAAAAGGATGATGATCCAATGTAAAATTGCCTAGTCATTGATGTTTGATTCTGTAAGCTATTGTACCATTGTAGTTGGTCTTGTACTGTGCTAGGTTAAGAGTGAAAGTTTAAAAAAAAGTAATATCCTCGGACTTCAACGTGAAATGAAGTTGTCAGTTCAAAAATATATTTTTAGAAAATTGTCTTGAAAAATTTTATTAAAAGAAGTTGAAATTAACCAAACAATTACCTTTACATAACGTTGGGACACCAAGAAAGAATTACGATCTGTCTAGACTATTGCCAACCTCTTCATTTTCCAAAATAAACATGTTATTAATATCATACATTTAACTTTTAATTTGTAATGGATATGCACATCTTTAAAATACCTTTGTCGTGAAGTGGACATTTTAATCGAGGGTTCAGTAAGGGTATTTCTTTGTTAAACAAAGTATGATGTGACGAAAAGCATGAAAATTAACCAGCAGAATTAATTTGATATAAACTTAACATGCAATTGAAATTGAAAGTAAATTGCAAAATTAATGTTAGAAAAACTCACAAGTAGTAAAAGTGGAATGACTAATACTCCATTGTTTGCAAGTTTTTTAATCCAACAGACAAGGTAAATAGAGATAAAACTGGTGACAAGCAGATCGACTTTTTGTCAGAATCTGCAGATAAGGGAAAAAATAGACGGAAGAAAATGTTGCAAGGAAAGGCTGGGAAAAGATTACGTGTTTTTTTTTTATGCTGTGTGTGTTTTTTCGAGGAGTGGAGGGGAGTAAGGGGTGGGGAGGGTTGATATGCCACTCTACTTCTCTACACGAAGAATAAATGTTATTTAAAGATGATCAGAAAATGTTTTTATTCTATTGTTCAGCTCAGGATTATGAGTGGCGGGTTTCTTGTATATTGATGTTTTGCTCTTTTTCAATGGGAAACGTTCTGGCTTAGGGTCGTTTTAGCCCCTGGATATTTGTCTCAATTAAAGCCAACACTTCTTTTCGGGGGTCTGTGCTTTCCCTTTCTTGAAAGGCGAAAGGCTCTGCAAAATGTTTAATAAAAGGCAAAAAATCTTTACATAAAGAGCGCAAAAAATGTGAAAATGGCATCTGTTTCCAATGTTAACAATGGATTTCTCCATTAATTCATGCTGTATTTATTGTTTAATGATGACGTAGAATTGCCTTGGAAATTTTCATTGATAAAATGCCATCCATGTGATGAATATGGTCTTTATTTGCTGTGCACACACAATGCTATTATGGCTTGCCGATCTTTTTTTTTTTTGTTCCTTTTCGTACAATCAAGATATCTTCTGCGGTGAAAAATTCGACTGAAGCATTGTCAGGTGCTTGATTTATGTCGACTCTTGATAAGAGTTGTTGTATGTTTAGTGCATCATGCTTTTGTCTTAATGCTTCAAAAGGTATTTCTATCCCAGTTTCTCCTTAATGTAAACGTAAGTTATGTAGCTCTGTTATTTCCAGTGATAAATATGATATATACAGCATTGCAACATGTGCATCATTATTAATGTGTCAATATCGGCAATAACAGAAGAGGAATTGCAAGAAATTATATTCTGGAGAAAAGGTCAATAAACAGCACAGTGCAGAATGATGTAAATCTTACGATTAATTAGTTGATACGGTTAATGAAATCAGGTCATAGATTGACATTTAAGTTTTGTTAAAATAAAACACAAGAGAAAAATATGTTGTGAAAACACATTTATGACATTTAAAAAACCCGAAAGTGTAATAATCATTTAAATTTTGTCGGAAATTGGCACCGAATCAGATCTTTAAATTTTTATGTCAAATTTAATCGTATTGGGACGTTTGTTTTAATTGAGTGAATTTCCAGTTCCCCAGCCAAGGCACAACACAGCAACAACAGCAGCATCGTCATCCGACCAATGATTTTAATAATGCCGTAGTGACAATGTTTGATGAATCACATGAGGTGTCGAAGTCCCTTTGTCTGCCAGTGAGACGGAGGGAAATAGACAAACTAATCGATCGATAATCAAGCATCACCGTCAAATCATTGTGTTGTGCCGTATGGTGTATTGTCTGTGGGATATTTCTGATGTTATCAGTCAGCATTGTGTTGTTAACTGTTTTAGAGTTGACAATAATTGAATAGGACAGTAACAATTGCGTTGTTGTTCTTCTGTGTTTTAAGCAAAGAAAAAGATCCATTGTTGAAATTAAGCAAAGAGAAAGATCCATTGTTGAAAATGCTGAACAGTAAATCAAGAACAATTTGAGTTTCGTGTTTCATTTGTGTACAACTTGTATAATGGTTCAAAATCTCAGAATATTGATTGTTTTTCACGGTAAAGATTTTACCGAAATGTGGTTTTTATTTTGTCGTCAAAGTTTGAACGGCTTACTTTTGCGGCCCCGGAAAAAGCAATGAATGATATATGATCAGGAGAAAGGTTAAAGATGAGCTTGATAGACAACAAACTTTAGTAAAAATCAGGAACAAGCGAAAGGGCCCCGGCCAATTTATTAATATGAAATTAATATTAATAAATGTCAAATCATTGTTGCTGATTTGGGTCGAAAACTGGACCAAATATTGACAAATTTAATTGAATATGAGTCAATTTTATCAGAGGATAAATCTTTTTTGAAAAGCAGACTGCATCACAATAATCCGGTGCCTGCTTTCAGCAGTTGTGTTCTCAATTAGTTTAATTAATTTGAGTGGATTGGCTCAGAGAGTGTGCCATGCAAAGCCATTTAATGTCATCATTATGCAATCATCATGCTTCTCGATTCATGTAGATGATGGCTGATTAGTGTCTTGTGTTCCAAGCTGTTGTTAGTGCCCTTACCTTGTGTTATTTATTTGGAACGTTTGGAACAGGTTTAATAAATTGATTGCAAATGGAAAAAAATATGTAATTAATTACTAAAACAAACCTAGGATAGTCGTAACATTTAATAGTGCTTCTGTGCATTAGTTTGCCAATTTGATTATATTTTCATGGCAGATGGCTTTCTTTGTGCATATTATCACTTTTGGATTCCCATAAAAAACAGTAAACAATTGTTAAAAGTAGCCATAACTGAATCGAGAAAAAAGTTTTAAAAAATCGGTGAATAAAAATTCCACAGATTGTAATAAATAAGTGGCAAAAATCAATTATATTCGCTTGTTTTATAAGTGGCGTATTTTCAGTCAATATTATAATACCATTGATTTATGAGCTTTAGGTTCGGAAATACGAACAAATACAATTACTGTGAGGGTCAAGTAAACACAGCCGACTTGTTTGCTCGGGAGACTTGCTTATCGGCAGATATTATTATTCAGGCCAATTTTCATAGTGAAATTAAAATGGTGGCGATGACCATTGATAAGGATAGATTGTATATTGTTTTATGGATATTTTTTGGAAGCTTTTGTATCAGTAGAAACTTTCAGGTTGACCAGGAAGAATTTAATAGCAGAAATAAAAAGTGTAGATTTTCTTCGCTTTTTTTTTAAAATCATCTACGTAAATTAACTATAAGTTGAACTTAAAACATAATTGTTTTGGTTTTACAATAATGAGGAACTTTATGGAGCAATAGACAACGCACAATGTTTGTGCAATTAGGGTCAGTTCATCTGCACTACTTCAGTTTTCTTCCTGTTATGATACATTGCCTTTTCACTGTACAGGAACAGATCAACAACCCGTTTCATTGACTCTTTCTCCATAAGAACACAAAATGACCTTGAAGTTCAAGATCACGAGCCATTGCATCAATTATTAATTTTTTATTGTATTGTGACATTATATTGCGCCTTTCCCAGAAAACGCCCAGTTTTGGATCCTTGTCGAAAGAAGGCAATTGTCATATCAGAGTCTGACGTAGGCGCCTTTATGGAACATTGCGGTGAACAACAGTAATGCCGTATATTAGTGTACGATGACTATGTGAAATGTGTAGGCAATCGAACGATTAGGTGTTGTAAATGATCTTACGAGTGCATTTTATAGATCTGTTGATTCTCCCATGGGCTTATTGAAGTCGCGTCAGTCCGAACGGAAGAAACGGTAAAATCATGCGTCTTGAAAAGGATTTATTTAACCAGCAAGAAAATGTACTATTTATTATAATGGACTTTGAATTTGAATTTTATGGACTTTAATAATTAATGAACAGGATACTGTTATATAAGTTTAATTGGTAAGCAGTCAATAATATGACAATAATTCTTTTTCAATGCAATTAGTTTGATCAGGAGGAAGAATTTGCTAACTATTTCAGCGCGTAGAATTTGTGATGTTTTTATGTTAAAAACAAAGTAGCTGCTGATTGCCCGTTTAGAGCCGAAGAGTCGTCGGCTTTTATTTTAAAATCAAGTGACTTGACATCTGGGCAGCAGCTTGTGATAAAGCTGTTATTTAACATTTTGCAGCTTCTGTCAATTGAATCTTGGAAGCCGCGGTATAATTCATCGTAGCATCCCCTTATCATTATTGGCTGTGTAAAGGTTATATTATTTACTTTGATTTGGCCTTTTCATTAAATCTTTACATCTTTTCTGTAAGTACCCGCGGTATTTGTTCGGGGAACCCGCGTGCGTACAAAGCTGCTCATTGTTATTGATCTACAGTGTTTAACGTTTTCTCTGTGTGTAAAATATCCAACAGCTTTTGTATCTCTCTGTCTTGCTGCTTGGTTTCATACAGGAGAGCAGAAAGCTAATGCATTGTATTGAAGCTATTTATTCTTACACTGAATTTATTCATTGTGTCCAATGATTTTAATTAACCCTTGCGGCGCAAATGTTTATGGGAGAAGTTGCGATTTTACTACCCTAGGTTATACATGTATTTAGATTTTGTTAAAGTCATGATACCTATTGCATTGGCGGATCCAGGATTTCCCGTAGGGGGGGGCGCCCGGCCCGTAGGGGGGGGCGCCAATCCAATTTTTCACC
>JBCAUI010526276.1:0-11595 GCA_038406195.1 Haplosyllis anthogorgicola | reverse complement strand
TTCCACAGATGCCTTCCAGTTTCCAGACAGTTCCTCGAGATTCCAATAATCTCAGAGATGAACTGGTCAAGCAACAAGAAACACAGTCCAGAGGCAAGGCTTTGTCAATGACAAACCCACCTGTGCATCTGCTGAATAAATGGTGTACAATCAATATTTTTAAAAATACTTTGAAACTATATATATTTCTTGAAACAAATGTATTTCGCACAGGTGTCATCAATAAACACTTCCAAACAGAAGTATCTAACCTATGACACCTTTTTCTGATTCCGAGAAATTTCGTCCTAATTTTTGTACACCACATATGATATGGTGTGCAGACATTTTTCTCTCAGGTTGTCAATATTTATCATCAAGTGTAATTAACAAACTGAACATGAAGACATGCCTCACTGGATAAAATTGAAAACTTTCACCAAACTCTGCTACTAGCTGAAGAATTTGCAAAAATATATTCAGATTTGCAACATCTTAAACGGTGTACAGTTATATTCTTGCAGGTGTACAGTTATATTGGGTCTATAATGTTTGCCCGACCACTACTACGCAGCCTCGACTTTTGATGTCTGTGACTTTTGACCGACCTTTGACCGACCAGACACTATATTTTATTGACTTATGACAGACAGACATTTGATTCTTGTGACAACTTGGTGACTTACTTGTGAAGAAAATAGTGCATGTTTGTATGGTATTAAGAAGGGATTAGTAAATGATTAGTTAATTGCTATTTCAATCTTACTTTTACCCTTTCTTTTCCCATTCCAATTTCTCATTTCGTTTGCAAAAAATGACTTCACTAACTACAGGTGATCTCAACTCTCCAAGTCCTGGTTTAGATTCACCTTTCATATTTCCTTCCACCAAAGGAGGTTTGAAAGTAGCTTACAAAGGATACAGTTATGTGAAAGCCAAATCACTCACAAATGGTCACATCACTTTTAAATGTGATTATCCAAATAGACAGTGCAAAGGAAGGCTAACAATAAATTCCACAGGAACTATTGTCATCAGTTATCAACCTCATAATATGCATGCACCTAATCAAACAGCAGTTGAGGTAAAGACATTTTGAACATACTTTGTCATCCATTTATGATATTTATATGCATTTGTAATGCATTGTCGGTTTTTTCCTGCTATTTATTGACCTCTAAACTACCAATTTTTAAAAGTACATGTATTTAAATTTATTTTAACAGGTTAAAATTAGCAAGATCAGATTCAAAGAAGCTGCTGCAAAGCATCCTACTTCTTCCATGGCTGCACTTTTGAATACAAAAATAGCCAAAGTTGCACCAGAAGTTAGAGCAGATCTTCCAAGTGATGCAACAATCAAAAGATCAGGACACAGAATTAGAAGGGAAAACTTCCCTCCTGAGCCATTCAGTGCACAAGAACTTCTTTTAGAGGGAGAATGGCACCAGGTTCATGGAGAAGAGTGGATTATCCTTGAGAACAATTCAGAAACTGATCCATGCATTATACTTGCTACCAAGGCTAACATTAGATACCTGAAGCAAAGCAATGTGTGGTATGGAGATGGTACATTTAGTATTTCTCCAAAACTCTTCTATCAAATGTACACAATACACTGCCCAGTGATGGGAAGAGTTTTGCCAATGGCTTATTGTCTTCGTGCCAATAAAGCATCTGCCTCTTACAAACAAATTTTTGAAACACTCAGTAACAAAATGGAAGGAGCTGCTGTACAGAAGTTCAGGGCAGACTTTGAAAAGGCACCAATCCTAGAGTTCCTGAAGATGCATCCTAATGCAACAGTGGAACTTTGCTTCTTTCACTTTTCTCAGGCAAACTGGAGAAAAATTCAACAACTTGGCCTGTCCACAATTTACCTTGAAGATCATCAAATGAAAACCATGATAAAATGCTTTACAGCATTGGCTTTTGTGCCACCAGATGATGTATCAATGGCATTCATGGCTCTAAAAGATCATACAGATGACATAGAATGCCTTCAGGAAGTCATAGCATACTTTGAGATGACATATATTGGAAAATATGTGTCAAAACCTCACCCAGAAGACCCAACAAGGCTTCAACTGAAGTGGAAAAAGCCACTATTCTCTGCTGAATTATGGAGTGTTTATCAAAGAGTTCTTGATGCAGAACCTAGAACCACCTGTTTGTTAGAAGCTTGACATAGAAGGTTTAATACCTTGGTGAATAAGTCTCACCCTGGAATTTGGCAGCTGTTAGTTTGCCTACAGAATGAACAAATTCACACAGAAACAGCAATTGAAAAGCTAATTGCAGGAGAGCCATTGCCCAGGCAAAACAGAGATCAAGAGAGGAAAAAACAAGAGACTTTTCACCATAGTTTCTGATTATGCTAACAGAAAGAGCAATATTATGGATTACCTCAAAGGATGCACACATAACCTTGATTATTAAGAGCCTTAATTGATTAGTATGCTTAAGGGATTAGTGATTATTTATTAGTAAGTAGATAGCCAATTTGGCAGACCAGGTCTATGAAAATAAGATATCAAATGTCTTAAGTGCTAAGTGTTAATAAACATTATGTCTTAGAAGTGAAATTGATTTTGTGTTATTTGTCTTTACGGTGATAAGTCAGTCGGTCAAATGTCCGTAACCCGTTATATTGCAATTTGTCGCATTAACCAAGGAATTAGGGAGATCTATTAGTTTTCATCCAGTGAGGAATGTTATCATGTTTAGTTTTTAGATTCCACTCAATGCATAATACTAATGATGCAAGAAAAAAAAGTCTATTACACATGTCACAAAAAATTAGTGTGAAATTTCTCAGAATCAGAAAAAGGTGTTAAAGGTTTGATACTTCTGTTTTGGAAGTGTTTATTGATGACACCCATACTAACTACATTTGTTTCAAGAAATATATATAGTTTCAGAGTATTTTTTAAAATATTGATTGTACACCATTAAGTCAGCATAGATGGTGTACATTTTGGATTAAACAGCGGATTGATTCTATACCCTAGTTAAGCTGTCTCCTTCTGAATGGTCTTGAAACGAGGGAAATGAATGTGAGTTGGGATAATGAGGGTTTAGGGTTATTTATAAACTCCTTTCAAGACCATTTTTTGACGTTTTGGTGACTATCATTGCTCGTATTTATTGAAATATTTTTTTCCGTACAAAATTTCTTCCATTGACCCAAATGTTCATTTCCCCGATTTTGTTTTTGTTTTTGTTTTTGATGGAATATAATCAAGGTGTCTCTGTAATGTCTGGGGTTGAAATAAACTAGTCAGCCTTTGTCGAATATCTGCATGTTTCTGCACGTGTAACATGCGCGTTTCATTTGGATTTTAAAGGATGACCGAATCCAGGAAAACAACAAAAAGTGAAAATTTTAAACCGTTTCATGACATTAACTTCTTGCTTTGTTTAGTCATTAGTTAAAATTAACCTGTCACTTATGAAAAGTACAAATCTACAAGATCCCACATTTTTGTTTTATGTTCCGTGTGCATATTGTTGCACATGGTGACGTCGAACAAAGAAATGAAATCTGTGCAAAATATCTGCGTCACAATTCATTTTGTGAAAATCCCTCGTTTCATTGTCTGCTACATTTAGCTCTTAATTAATGAGGCGTCAACCCTATGTTTGACTATGAAACAAGGTAAATGTACCTGTATAACACGCAATCATGTCATATTAAAATCCAAATGACACCCAAGTTCGGTTGATTAATGACCGAGTGTGGAGCATGATGCTCCTAAAATAATTACATGTGTCATAAAAAGTCAATGTAATGACATTAAATGCTTCAGGTAGCAGCCATTAGGCAATGCGAATAAAAACATAAACAATTAATCGTTCACCGATCACCTAATTATAGAAATTCCCTGAAATAACAAAGGATGGATACAATCCTGTACTGTATCGGACACAAACTGAAATGTACGTTTTTACGTTCTGAGAGATGACAGCTTCTGTTGATACGTGGTTGAAAGTCACATTTTCCTTTGAATTATTTAGCTTACATGGATGAGACTGCAATAGTTTGCATTTCTCTGCAATGCAACTTCTTCCAGTAAAATGCAATGTTTACACAAACTTTAGAAAATGTAAAATGTCGTCTCCAAAGTATCTTTTTGAGACAATAGCTTTGGGATTTTGCCTAAATCCTTAAGTAATGAGTAGGTAATACCAGTGTATGGGTGTGATAAGTTAACATTGGCACTAACTACAAAGTCCTCTCAACACAGGATGAGAAAGTATTGACTCTGGAGCGACTCCAACTCACGGAGGACTGATAAACAATACTGAGTGAAATCCAGAGATTCACACTACGCTATTCGTATTAGAACAGAAACAAATGATACCAATTAGAAATCGTTAATGCACTCGTTTTATGCAATCCTCACGAAGTGTTATTAGGTTACTTTGGATTTACTTTTTATTGGGTAGCTTTCATTACGTGTTCGGCGATTTATGGCTTTTCCCGAACCGGTGTAATATTGCTTTTCTTCCATTCGTTATATTAATGGATTTAATTACGACTGGCATTATGCTTTATCGTAGTTTCTTCCCTGAAGAAGCGACAATAATAAATTGAATATCACATTACATACATCTTTTGCGGCGAACGTCGTTTTTGTTCAAATAAGAATAGTATTTCAATTATCATAAACAAGGTTATTACAATTTTGATACTATTTTACACTAGATTGTGGACTGGTATATTGTCTATTCAATTGTAACTTTTAGAAAGGTTGCCATAAAACAAAATAATTGAAAAAAAAAACCGTCTTCATTCAAAGTTGTGATTGAATTATGTACATGTCTAAGGGTGAAAGAATAAGACACGAGCGGTATTGCCTTAGACTGTTTTATTGAGTGCTGAACGTATGTACATGTGCGTGGTCATGTGTTCCCAGCAGCACTGGCTGCTTACTGGCTGGGTTGACCTTTATATTGCCGCGGTTACCAAGGTTACGGATAAACAAATTAGACCGGCTGTAAGCCCCTAGATTAATGGGCTAGATCGATGGAAGACATCACTTGGTTATTTGGCGGGAAAGAGGGCAGGTTGTTACGCTAACAAAAGTCACCGCTAGACAGTTACATGCAGCTCATTTTCGTTAACTTAATGCACATCCATAACACAACAAAACGTCGTGTTATGTTGGTTTATTATATAACGCTACCAGACCAGCGTTCTATAATAAACCAACATACAACATTTAACGCTTGTTGTGTTAAAGGATGGACGTTAAATTTATAAAAACGCGATGTATTTGACATTGTAACTGTAACATAAGATTGGTGTAAACATGTATAAATTTGAGGTGCATAATGCCGAGTGTACCATGGTACAATGAAACTTGTCTTGGGCGAACACTCTATTTGTTGACGGCTAAGTGGTCATCACTGGCAGTGGCGGATCCAGGATTTTCTGTATTGGGGGTGGAGCCCAATTTTCACCTATTTTCACCCAAAATTTGGTAAAAACTGCATGAAAATGAAAGAAATTTTTGCCGTAGTAGGGCACGCACCTCCTGCGCCACCCCCTTGGATCCGCCAATGACTGGGGTTGTGGTCTCTGAACACATGTCCAAATTGTGTGTTTATATAATAAATAGCAAGGTATTGAGGTCATGGATGGTGGGGTGGTCGTGCAAAATGTGGTCGCCCAAGACAAGTTTCACTGTACATTAATTCACATGGAAATTCATACATTAGAATCTGTCTTAAACGACAACCTAGTTTGTTAGGTACTAATGCTATTCAAGACGGGTAAAATGAATGTGAATATTAAGAATTCACTAGCAATAGCCTGGTGCTAAAGCGCAGGGCCTGTAACAGCCCACATCACACACACCCTGTATATGTGCACGGGGTGACCTGTGCAAAATGTAAACAAAGCCGTGCATCTTCCTCTGCGTGATGTGACCCACTCGGCAAAAAATAGATATATAGATATTGCAATAAAATGTCATAAAAGGCTGAATTTCATTCAAGACAGGTACCGTTCAAGAAAAGTTCTACTGTACTTTCACTTAAATGAAAATTTATTGCTGTAATACGAAAAACAACCTTTATTAAGAAAACTCACCATGAGTAAGCACCCCAGTGGCAGATCCACTCTGGCTTTGAAATCCAAGTCCCAAACAGGCGGTACCGGTGTCCAAAAAGTGGACTTCGGTCCACAAAAGTTTAAAAGATAACCCACCGAGGAAAATGTTTTCGGAAACTTACCGAGAACAAGACGTGATGTTCGCGACAGATTCCCAACTCCAAACATTTTACACCTTCACACATAATGGAAACACTGTCGGCTCTGTACCTTCTCACTCCATAGTAACTGTGGATAGAAGATGATAAATGTTAGTGATTTTCAAATATTGACGCATTCCAAACATTTTACTTTCCAGAAAGATGCGGCAGAATAGCTCAGTTTGACTTAATCACGCGTCATTGAGCAGCTCACCACTGCGTCAGGAGTTCAAATCCCGTTGATGCATGTGAGAGGAGCCCAGCCAACCATGCTGTATACATGCTTAAACCTGTGTACACCTTTATTGGTGGAAAAGGCAGGTGTCACACCCGATGTGATCCTCGGGATCACTGCACGCAGGCAAGTAACAGTGCAGGCGAGAGATCCATCCTGGATTTAAAACCCACGAGGATGGTCACACGAAGTCCAAAACAGGGGTAATCAGTGGCCCCACAAATAGACCCTGGTCCAGCAAAAACTTTAAAAAAAGAAGATAAATGTGAGCTATTAAACTAAAAGATCTCGATGCTATCGCGCAGTTAAGTTAGTATTCTGCTAATACAAATTTAAAATACCATCTGATATAATTTACAAATGGACTCTATGCAGCACTATGAAAAAAGATGCACTTACAAGGAACTAAATGCATTATGCACATAAACTGGACCTTAGTAACATTGCTACATGATGAAACTGAATTACTCTAGTTGACTGGTAGTGTAGTGACCACACATGCCACCTGGGGATTCCGGGAAGAGTTAGAGATAGACATGGTGGAATAGAAAATGCGTATTTACTGACGGGAGATGAAAACCTAATACTACAGGTATTTATCCTGCTCGTTTCACTACAAATGGGGACGAGGAGGAGATTAACTGATTTCATCGTATATGAACTGGATCGAAAATTACAACTTTATGGTCAGATAATTTACTTTTCATTTTACTAACGAACGGTGTGAGGATTTTTGATGTTACTACATGATTCTGGATAGATCAACATCATTAGACAAGTGGATAATTTTAGAGTGATTATGTACTTTTTGATTTGTGTATTAATACAACATTTTTTCACTTAGTATTTAAGTGAAATCAGGAGATTATAATATTGTTTTCATTTGAATAATTTTTGTTCATGATTTAACGAACGATGTGATGACTTTTGACGTTACAACTTGATTTTCGTGTGATCAGCATAATCAGAAAAGTGAAATAATTCGAAATGATTACATCAATTTTGATTTCATTATGACTAAAATAGATTTGTTAATTTCTTTCGTAATTAAGTTGCATTAAAACTGTGCGTAATTTGGATAAAATAGCATAGTTGATTACAACATGTTTGTACAAATTTTGAAGTTGTATGATTTGTTTGATTACAACATTATTTGATAGTATTATTCATTGAAAAGTATCATAATCTACTTTTCAATTACTGTGCAAAACATAACATTTTGACTTCATAGTTGTAAGTTGTATAGAAAACTTCTGTACTTAGTTTGTCACAAAAAAGTTCAAGTAATATTTTCATTTAAACCAAATTAAAAAAGTGGTGAATCAAAACAGGAAACAAATATGTTGTAAATATTTCTTTTCCTTTGAAAGAAGGGTAATTTATGTGATACTTTAAAAAAGCAGAAAGCAAGTATTAAATTCTTCTATCAGTATTAGGATATGTGAAATGTATTCAAAACTGTTTGTTATATTTGCAAAGTATATTACATATTTTTTCATGTTAAAATAAAAAGAAATGTTGTTACACAAATTTTTGCATATTGCTTCTATGTCTAGAAATAGTAACAAAAGGGTAAGGCCTTTTACTTGATCACCTGATTGATCCTCATTGTGATCGAAGATGTTTTACACTTTTCACAACAAAAAGGATGTCATTTAATTTAAATACCTAGGTATCTTTCTTTTAATTTTTATCATTAAATGAATTTAAATTTGTTACAACAAAACTAGGTATTAGAACCTTCAAATTTGTGTGTAAAGAAGTGAATTTAGGCCTTTAAAGTTCACCTTAAACAGTGGCTAAGTTGTACGGAACTCTTTCCTAAAATTTCAATCAAGTACAGGGAGGTTTTCCTGCAAAATTAGACAACCGCTTCACTCGACTTTCTGGGACTAGCAGAGAACAAGACAGAACTAACAAAATTCCACCATTCAACAAACGCAAAAATGTTAACCCCACAAATACGTATTGCCCATGCTTTAACAAAATCCAACCGAAAACAAAAGGCTAAAATCAAATCTTACCTTGAATGTGTGTAGGCTTTCTGTCTGAGTCTACTGTCTTTCCTTTCTTGAGTATATCACCAAATTGATCAAGTACACATGTATATCCAATTTTTTTATTAATATCGTACATGTTTTATTGTATTGTTATTTTTCTGTTCTAATCTCCTTAATATTTATTGCCTCCAATTTGAGGTATGTTTACACAAAATGACTATTTAAGAGCGATTATAGCATGCTACTTTACACAGAACATTTTTGAAGAAAACTGTGAAAATTCATAACCATTTGAAATTTGAATAATTGCCACCAACAAATCCACTGTATCTAAACTAAATGTTGCCATTTCACCTTCGGATTAGTTTGTTGGAACAAGTCATTCGCATGCGGTTTAGTGGTGTAGCACGGGCCTAAAGCAGAAACCTACATTCAGCGCGCTTTACTGTTCTTCACACGGTTTGACATAACCGACAATAGCAGGCCCGGATCCAGGATTTCCCGTGGGGGGGGGGGCGCCAACCCAAATTTTTTCGAAAAACCCCTTAAAAATGGGGCGAAATCGGCCAAAACTGCATGAAAATGAAAAAAATTCCAGCCGTAAGGGGGGTGGGGGGCGCGCCTCCCGCGCCTCCCTCGCCCCCCCCCCCGGATCCGCCAATGAATAGCCATGCGGAAGATTCACTTTGGTTCACAAAAATAGTCACCTTGAGCATGTCTTTAAATTTTAGATAAGCATGTCGAATTTTTCATTTGCCTTTGAAAGACAAAGTTAAAGACAAGATAAAGAAGCTAAATCTAAGCTGAAATGACAAATGTGGGATTTGTAATTTGCTGAAATAGAATTATTTGCAAATTTTTAACACCCGTCTAATTTGATAAAATGTCATGTCTGGAACACATTACGTTATACTAAAATTAATTTCAGTTTTAATCGCATGTATTCAAAGAAATGTCGGCAAAAGAAAAAAACCCTTTCAAATGTATCATCAGATCTTTCACCTAAGGAGCTAAAAATAAAAACCAAAAGAGAAAATACTTACATCACAAATATCTTACTTTGTACATTTATTGAATTTCTTTTCTTTTGGCACAAGACCACCGTTTCCACTGTGCACAATTTTAAACAGTAGAACTGCATTTAAACAGATTGAAAATCATCAGATAGCTGTCATATGTTAACCAGGGACTTATTACACGAGTTGTTCAATTCCAATTTCAAAATGCGGCGGGAAATGTGTAATCCAAGCCATGAAATGACCAAAAAAAACCCCCCAAATGTACACTTTTCCGACAGCAGGTCGGGCAATGAGGTACAGACAATGAGAGACCCGTGAAAGTTCTCAGATTTAAAAGAGTTAACTTTAATATTTAAATTTTTTTTATCCAATTTTCTGAGGGTCTGAACCGCATTAAAGTTACAAAAGATGCCGATTAGAGAATTGTTCTAGGTCTCAGATTACTGAGAATAGAAACAAAGTCTACAGTATCGGCTTATCTCTTTTCTTCGGGGGAATAGATAAAAAAAAGTACGCTCCTCCCCGGATATATCGATATCGCTTACATCGATATCTCGCTTGTATCGATACCTTTTCCGCACCAAATTAATAGACCCTCATGTTAATTGTTCCACTTATATCGATATCCCGCTTATATCGATGCTATTTTCCCGCACCAAAAGTATCGATATATCCGGGGACAAGTGTAGTTTCTTCATGCATCATAAGTTAGTTTGCATCTTTTAATTTTTTAAAAACAGTTTTTAAAGAGCAGTCATTTTAATTTTCGGGTTTGTATTTCTCTAACTGTAAATTTCAAAGACCGACGTTCGAAAAAAACGGACTTCAGATGTAAATACTCATCGTCTTTTTAAGTTTCTTAGCAATACAGCAGCATGTTAAGGTTTGGTGACGTTTCAACGGTTATTTACTGTACGGTCCAGTAAAACCTGGTCTCACTCTGTTACGACGACAAAGTGCTAGAAATATAAACGCAATTAATATAATTTGTGTGCAACATATGACAGATGCAAGTTCAGCCACACGCATGTAGATGTATATTTAAATTTTAAATTTTCGGTTTCTAAGAACGGCTGAAATAACAGTCTCCCGTTTATTTGAATTCTGTAAATGGTGGAATGATGTGAAAAACGGCAATAATGTGTTGTTCACTCAGAGATAATCAATCAATGACAATCATCGAATGAAAAGAAATTACTCCAAGGGAGACAATTTCATCTGGACGAAAACCTATTTGGATATTGGTTAGTTTTTCTTCACACATCAGAGAGGTTAATCAAAACTATTCTTCGCCGGACAATAAAGCATACTGAAGCTTTTACTGAAACTGAACGAAAAACGATACTACAAATAGAGTTGCCAAAAGATAAACAGTCAATCGATCATTACAAAGGACCGTTCAGCCAAAATCATTACTGATTCCACCTCACAGGGCATTTTCTTTAAACTGAAGTTCCTTTGGCAATTTTGGATATTTCAAAAAAAAAAAACAAAAAAAAAAGGTACAGATATTGAAAACCAAAATAATTTAAATTTGTATTAATATACTGTTGATATGTCAAATTTGTCTAAAATAACAGTAGTGAAATTATGCAGTCCAAACATTCTATTTGGCCACACACCGAAAGTTGATTTTCAAAGTCACAGGGGTTTTTTAATATAAATTAACTCATCGCCACAGTACTCGATATATGCGAAGCGAAAATTTCGATCCAATCAAACAGGACATCAAACCATGGAGGTAAATTAACACGATAGTCTATGTGGAGAGAAGCGAAAATTTTGATCGAATGATCAGGCACATCGATTTATCCGGATTCGAATTATCCGGGAAGTTGTAAATTCGGCAATCTTTTTAGATAAAATTAACATAAACAAACTAAAGCAGCTTTCAATTCCATTAGTTTGATTTTAATTACTTGTGTTGAAATTGAAATAACAAAGCAAATGTGGAGTTTAAAGAAAATACACTCCTCCCCGGATATATTGATATCGCTTACATCGATATCCCGCTTATATCGATACCTTTTTTCTGCACCAAATTAATAGACCCTCATATTAATTGTTCTGCTTATATCGATATCCCACTTATATCGATGCTATT
>JBCAUI010526265.1:0-11596 GCA_038406195.1 Haplosyllis anthogorgicola | reverse complement strand
TTGCCAAAACATGTTCTGTTTTCCGTGCATGCAGTTCATTTTATCTTGTAGTCACCCATTTGTCGTCCCACCACCTGTTAACGCAACAACATGCATAACCACACTCACTTTGATGCTTTAAGTCTTATATTGGATTATTACCCAAAGTTGATCTGGAAGCGTTAGGTAAAGAATTTCACGCAATGCTTGTTTCCAAAACTGGTAGAAATTTCACCCTCTGATAAACCAACATAACACTTAGTGACTACTTTTAACGGGTGCAGTTACTCATGTTAAAGGATGGGCGTTTATGAAAATGCACAGTAATTGTTACTACATAATTAGTGTGTAGTCTTTGTTAGCTTTCGTCAGATATGCGCTCTTTTCCGTTCTTATTGGTCGAGATGAAGCAGTTCACTTTTTTGTCACACAAAATTTTCCAATGCAAGAGCGATGTTGTTAGTGTGTGGTCATTTGCACATATGTGTATGTATTCAGGATGCATGCAGATACTAAAATATACCACCGTGAAAGCCACAGTACTCAAAATAGTTATCCGCCCAGATCAATCAGACATTTTCCGCAGCGGAAAAGAGCGGAAAGGGAACGAAAGCAAACACAGGCTACATGTCTAATAACAACGATCGGAGTTGAAAGGAAATTCTGTGGTTAGTTTACACTTTGTCCCCTAATGCCGTAACCATAAGTGGCGATAAGTAACGATAAGCGGCAAATTCGCACGTTTTATCGGTTAATTCTTTATCCGCCTCGATAGGCAGGTTTTTTTATTTGTTCTCATCGATAAAGAATCGTCCAGGTCAATTGGTGGCTGTAAAGTAAAACAAATAATAGAGTGCAAAAATGCCTAGGTACAAGTAGCAATAGACCAAAGTTTATTGGCTCCTGAGGATTCTATCAATTACGCAAGTGGGTTTTTCTTCAATTTAGCAGACACATTTATATTGTTATCACTAAAGTAACTAATGCTGATAAATTAGTACTTTTAGTAGTGGGCTGAAACACTACTTAGACAGTGTCTAAATAAGTCATAACTAGACCATATGAAAGTGTAAAATTGGTACCAGCCCTATCCTGCGTATAATGTACACATCGCAGTCACCCCTGTGAGTTGATGGCCTCTTCGGAAACTGATAGATCCGGGTAGGAATTGAAACCATGTATGAATTTCCGAGAAAAGCACAATACGAAGCCACTTCCATGCCATGGTAATGCTTTGTTACTTGTCCATTATTAACCGGTAAGGTGAGTTCAAGATTTGGCCGCCTCCTCCCACCAAGGGGCTCCCTAATCCCATGAAGCATTGCAGGCCAGAAAGTCATGGAATAACATGATAACTCGTCCTGTCATGTTTCATGTAACTCTGTTTAACCCGTCCTGTAATGGTTTATATTTTCAGACTCGCAGAGAGAAGATGTTGTTTGACGATGTTATCCGTAAAGTCGGGGAGTTCGGTCCCTACCAGATCGGCCTCTACTGTCTGCTCGGCTTCGTAGGATTCCCATCAGGTATGTAGTTATCAGTCCGTCCGTCCGTTTGTTTGGCTGTGTACGTGCACATTCTTGTCATAACGTCGCAGAAAAACAGGAGTTGAATGTTCTCGCAAAACAATGTTTGCTGTCTACCTGATTGGTTCCACGATGCATGCTGGTTGTGATTGGTGAATCTAATGACGCTGCGTAGATTAGATAGAAAATTTCATTAAGGTCCAGGCCTGTGCAACCTCATGTATTGTTGTCAACTATGTAGCACCGTATTCTCGGCATATCATGCTCGCCGCAACACTGGCGAACCCAGGTTTTCTCGTAAGGAGGGGGCACCAACCTAAATATTACCATTTTGGGTAAAAATCACCAAAAATTGCATGAAAATGAAGGCATGGGGACGCACTTCTGGTGGAGAAAGGGTACCTAGAGAGTAGCTCTACAGACTCAAGCTCCACAGTCACTAAATTAGCCATGAACTAACCCTTTAACTTGTCGTGTCGCAGGTATGCACAGCGTGGCAGTAGCGTTCCTGGGGCTGACGGTAGATCTACACTACCTCTTGTATTGTATGTTGTAGGTATGCATAGCGTAGCTGTAGCGTTCCTGGGCCTAACGGTAGATCACTGGTGTGACGTCCCTGAGCTGCACAACCTCTCCTACGAGCAACAGAAACACATAGCGGCGCCACTCGACGAAAACGGTCAGTTCAAAATGGATTTAGAATATTTCATGAGTTAGGGGATGAGGGGGCACAGAGGATAAAATTCCAATCAGTTTTGGAACATAAGTACATTCAAAAGCTTAGTGTGCACACTGTATCTGTGTAATTCCACGTCGTGAAAATCTAATTTCTAATTTTCCGAAATTGCTAATGATTCCAGAAATTGAGTTTTCAGAATTGTAACCACCAGGCTGTATATATATGTCACAGAGCGCATGCTCACTAATGGTTCGATGAGCCTAACAGTCGGGACGACCGGGCCTGAGTTCAGTATTCGGTCTACCGAGAGGGTATGGCAATCCCACCTAAACGCCTTACTCCGAGGCACTTTTACCAGTTGGTCAGTAGGGCGATTTCACACAAATGATCAGCAACTAACATAGGAGACGACTCCATTCAGAGTGCCTGGTCGGCAAAACATAATACGACTAGTCGGTAATGATTGAAACGTCTCGCCTAGGCAGATGTCGGGGGTCGTGTAACAGTGAGCGGTCCTTCCACTTGGACTCCCAAGTATGAGAAGAACCCTTAGTGTTGGCGTCTGGCTCTTTTATGCGGCCACGACATGACATCTTCGAACGTGACGTCACGACTGGACAAGTTTCTAAAAATAGATTAAGGCGACACCAACAGGCTCCGGGGCCCAAGTAGGCGGGGTCGACTCATGTGCAAAATACATGTTTCGAGCGGCCAGACAGTCCCCAGAGTCGTCCCGCGAGCGGTAGGACCATCAAACCGTCACATATGTAGTGTTTTATTTCTTGTTATTTTTTTTACTCAATTTGATATTTCATCACTTCAGGAGAGTACAGTAAGTGCAGGATGTACAACCTGGATTACAGTTCTTACTCTCCTGTACAACTTGCGAACTGGAACCGATCCACCATGTTACCAAGCAACGCCACCACCAGAGGGTGTTCAGCATGGATGTATGATACGTCAGAGTACAACTCTGTAGTTAATAAGGTAACACCACCACCAGAGGGTGCCCATGGTTGTATAACACCTGTATAACACCTCAGAGAACAACTCTGTAGTTAATGAGGTAACACCACCACCAGAGGATGCTCGGTGTGAATGTATGAAACATCATAGTAGAACACTATAAAGAAACTAACACTATCACCTCCATATTTGATTTGATGGCTGCAGTGAAATATGAAGTGTATTCTTTCAGAAGGTTCAGTGTGTAACATACAAAGCGCAATTTTATAGCTGACATTGTGTGATCGTGTGCTGAATTGCAATGGTAAAGCATAGGAATTTTTTGCTACCGCACAATTATTGCAGCACCTGACGGGCAATAAATATAAGGCACACTTTGTTCCCTGGTGTTCCTAGTCAGTTTTTAAACCATAATTGAGTAGGTAGAAGACATGGTCTGGGTTAGAGACAAAGTATGTTTTCAAATGAACAGCGATGAATTTGGTCGCAATTTTCAGTGCATTATAATGCAGTCTTGCTGGCGTATTGATTCCTCACCTTGACATTCATGTTTTGTGTTTTGCAGTGGGACCTGGTGTGTGACCACGCCTACCTCGTGTCACTGCTGCAGACCGTCTACATGGCTGGCTTCCTGTCCGGCTGTGTCGGCTGGGGACAAATCTCAGACAGGTAATAACATATGTCAGACATTTATTAATTGCGCTCAGACATCTCAGACATAAATTAACACTTCTCACTGAAGGCACCTTGCTTTGGGGGAGGGGGGGAGGGATCGTGGACCAACTGAAGACAACTGAAGTGAATCAGAAGAGACCAGTTTTAGTCCTTAAAGGATTGATACATGGTGTTATAACTTTTCTGTACAAATCAGACAATCAGACAAATCAGACAAATCAGACAATGTCATGCATCATTGGACATGTGCTGGTAATTTAAGAGCAGAGAATGCCTTACTTAGCTACTTTTGCCCTACTGTGTCTACTGACTAGCCATCTTTAATCATGATAATTAGTCCGAAACACTTAACTTTTTGACTAGACCAATGCACCTGTGTGGCAAAAACAAGCACATGCAATTTCCAGTTCATGTGTAAACAGACCATCCAGCGGCCTGCAAGATGGCAGCGGTTTCTAAGCTGCTGACCTCTAGGCTAATGCAGATCCACGCCATGACACCTCCCAGCCAAAACCACTAACCGTAACACTACTAACTAACTGTTTTGTTTGTCTGGACAGGTGGGGCCGTAAGAAGGCCGTGCTGGGGGCTCTGGTCGTGCAGTTCTTCATGTGCATCGTCCAGATGTTCGTGCCGATGTACGAACTGTACGCTTTCGTCAGGTTCGTCATCGGCACCTCCGTCGGTGGATCCTTCACCGGAATATTCGTCATGTGTCAGTATAACCTTCTCTAATTTTAAATAACATTTTGCGGGGCCACTGGTACCTTCCCAGGATTTTTTCGTTGGTAGGTGCACAAACCTAATTATTGGACACAAATTGGTTAAAAATCGCATAAAATTAAATGTCAGGGGTGCGCACTTTGCGCCAATGTTTTTCAGACTTTGGGTGATTGCCCATTTGTTTCAAAGGATATCGCCTAGAATTGAGGACCCAAGATTTGATTAATCATGGCGTGTCCTGGCTTACTAACAGCTAGCTTTAGAGCACGAAAGTTTCTCCTTTCTTGGCCTATAAATTCTATTGGTTACAAAACTTCATGTCGTGATAGTGACCTTGACCTTGAAATATTCTTGACCTTTGCAGGTATGGAGATGATTGGTCCGAGGTGGCGGATGGAGACGGGAATATTCGTGCAGGGCTGGTTCGCTGGAGGTAGGTACATCTACAGTCTGCTACTGTACTAGTGATTACAGTCTCCCTTCTTTTCACTCGCTGTCGCTATCATTTACAGTCTGCTACTATACTAGTGCTCAGGTTCAACCCATATTGTATTTACCAGCTATACCTCTCAGTTACAGTCTTCTACTCTACTAGTGATTACAATCAACTTCCCTTCTATTCCCTTGTTATCATTTACAGTTTGCTTCTCCACTTGTACTTACAGTCAACGACTTTTCCATTCACTAGCTATCGCTGCTAGTTCTCACAGTCAACCTCCCTTCTATTCACTATCTATATCTATCAGTCTGCTCCACTGGTAATACTTACAGTCAACGCCTTTTCCATTTACTAGCTATCGCCATTACCTATCTCATTTGTAGGAAATGAACTGTATGTTTTGTTTTGTCATTTTAATTTCAATTTCTTTCCTGTTTTGTTTTGTTTTTCCTTTTATACCAGCATCTTCACAAATGTCGATGTAGCACAGATGGTTTTATACGGTTTGAAGAGTGTCACATCGTCAGGAATCAAGATTTCTTAACTCAGGGTGTAGGATGTCAATCTCATAATTCAACAAGAGCCTTATGCAAATTGATAATGTCACTAGAAAAATCCTTAATACAATGTTAAACTTTTGGACCAACTTTTAGATGAATAAAGTAAAGTAATACTTGCTGAAAATAAGGATGAAAAGACATACAAAATGAATTATTGTACAGTTTCTTGTCTCCATGTTATAGAAATGAGGAGAGATGTGAGGGATATTTTGTGCATGAATTCCCATTTACAGCAAATAAAATAATGGGACTTTCAGTTGAATTTGCATGGAGCCCTTTGAGTTCTTACGAGATTGACATCCTACATCCTGAACCCATATATAGTGTGTTTCTCTCAAAAGTTGAGGTTTCCGTCAAGTAAAACAGTGGAAATCCACTAGGATGAAGTAGAAGTTAATCACCTTGATCTGTATTAAATTCTCACCGGGTATATCGCACTGACATCAGTAGAAATCCACTCTCACTGTCTGGATTTCTATCGTGTCTATTCTCAAATATTTAAAATGTTTATGAAAATTGTGTGTTTCAGGAATTATGTGGTTGCTAGGTTACTAAAATTTGTTCCTGTGTGACATCGCGGTTGCTTGGTAACAAATTGTAGTTCTTTAAGGTATCACTCTTCCAGCATGGTAGCTATTGCCAGGTATGATCAGGTAATTATTTTATATTCTGGGTACCTTTGGTAACTACGTTGGTTGCCAAGTAGGTTCTAACACTTTTTTGCAGGTTCCTGTGCATCTATTTCCTGCGTGACCTGGTTGCCTATAGCAACCCTTTTTCAAGGTTTTATTGCTGGCAGCCACTCTTGTTTCATTGTTTTGAGACATTTGGTTGGTTGCTAAGTAAACACTATCGCATTAGGTATCAAATATTTGGTTGCTTGGTAACAGCCGTTGGTTATGTTTTCAGGTATCATGCTGGTATCTTTTGTTGCGTGGTTGCTAAGCGACCTGTTTAAGCTGCATTTGTTCATGATTCTCTTCCTCCTTCTCTTCATCCCCTACTTCTGGTAAGTATCAATATGTCCACTAATAAAATACGTTGCCATGGTGACACATATCAACCATGCACCTGCCAATAGTGACAATCAGTTCACTAAAGATTCGAACAATAACTGATTTGTGAACAACTTAAATTGTTGCTCAATTTAAATATATTATCACTCCTTCACCAGTACACAGAAATGGTATCATTTTGGAAACGAAGATAACAAAGGGAAGAACTAAAGAATTTCATGCTGTGCTTTTGATGCGCTATTGTTAAACTTCTGATACGAATTCCGTGTACTGTTATTCTGTCTCTCTATCCCACAAGATACTGTCAGATTCCTCTCATTCTTTCTGTCTATCCCACAGGATAATGCCAGAGTCGCCCAGATGGCTAGTATCTCAGGGAAGAACGGAAGAAGCTGAAGTCATCATCCGAAAAATGGCGAAGATCAACCGAGTGACTCTCACAGGTAATTTTGTTTTGGTTGATAATGGAGATTTTCGGAATTAAAATTTACCTGCCTAATTAGACTTAGTTGAGTGATGGACTGAAATATATTTTGGGACTAATTTTGCCAGTAGTATTAATAATAGTGTAGTTAGGTCAGTCAGTTGAACGTCAAATTAAAACATAAATAGTTCATACTGTCTGTCTTGGAAGCAAGCGATACAAGTTCGACTCCTGGTGCTGTTGGTAGAGATATCCGGCTGACCTCTGTAAATCACAACCTCACCACACTAAAGTGTGAAATTAGTACTGGTGAATGCTGAGAGGATACAGTTGGTGCTAGCCCTGTGTGGAATGCAGACTGTCCCTGTTCAAGTCACCGCAAGGTTGGGTGAGTTCCCTGCTGAGGATAACTCTTGTAAACTGCCTTTGACAACCATCACCGCCAGATGCTAAAAAGAATTTTTTTTCCTTTTCAGAGAAGCTTGTTTTGTGTAACGAGAGAGAAGTAGAAAACATTCACAAGGGATTCATCACAGATCTGTTCAAAGGCAACAAAATCCGCATCATAACCATCACCATGTGGTTCGCTTGGTACGTGAGACAATACACCTTCCACTTAGTATTTTCCGCAATGGTCCCTGAATCCATCCACTGTTGTTTGTTTACATTAAAGACGGATTTCTTCATTTTCATGCACTAAGCGCAGAAACGTGGGCGATCCAAGGTTGCCGCCCTCGCCCCCCCCCCATCCCCACGAGAAATCCTGGAGCCACTAGTGTTAGCTCTGATCATGCAGAAGTCCACGGCTGAAATGAACAGAACCTTGATCCGCGAGGTTAATTTTAACAGCCTCAACTGTCAAGAAGGTCAAGGTCATTTAAAGGTCAAATTTAATTAATCGCGATTTTTATTGTTTATTAACCTGCAGGTTCGTGGCGGCGATGGACTACTACGGGTTATCCCTCGGTGTGGACATCCTGCCCGGTAGCACCTTTATCAACGTCTTCTTCGCAGGCGCGATCGAGCTGCCCTCTTACGTCATGACCTGCATACTACTCAACAAGGTTAGGCCACTGGTCCCCTCTGTTTCGGACTTACGGTGACTGCCAGGGTGGCTTTCAACGCCAGGGTGGATCTGTCGCTTGTGTGCTTACTCATTTGTGTTAATATCATAAACAGCTCCTGAATTTTTTGTCAATCTAGAAATGTTTGAGAAGTGAAGAAGTGGTGTTGTGCTATTGATGCACATAAAAGCATACCCTGGAGTTATATTATTCCTAGATTGGCTGCTTTTCATTTTCTGAATACATTTTCAAAGAACTGAGCTTGTCACTATCATTTTTTTTTCCTGATTATATTTTCTAAATCTGACAGATGCGGCAGGAAAAATAATAAGAAAAACCTCCACTTGAATGTATTAGCTGTATTGCCTGGCAAGTGCTAACTAAAAGGAACTCTTCTGTTTTATTTCCACAGGTGGGGAGACGCCTGCCGAACGCCGCGACTCTGATGGCGTCGGGTCTGTGCTGCGTCCTCATGACGCCGTTCATCGCTAACTCAAGTAAGTACAGAGCGCCAGCAAAGCCATAGATGTGCTGATCCATTTATAGCTCAAATAATCTTTATTTTCACGGGTATTATTAAAAGTTAAAGTTCAAAGTTTTCACACTTGTTATAGCGCCTGTAGACCAGACCAGTCGCCTAGTATCACCGGCGCTTTATAATTTCTTTAACTCCGGTAGAGAACTCCATTCAACCTGGGTTGAATGAATTCGGACTGGCCACTTACATCCCATACAGGGCCAGCACCACTTTCCGTTCACTCCAATGCAAGCCAGTAGCAATTAGTGGTTCACACCTTGCCTAAGGGTGCTACTGAGCAACTGAGTGGGAAGACTGGGATACAACGTCTGGGTTAGAACCACGGCGCTCTTAACCACTCGGCCACAGCGTCCATTACTAATGGAACCTTTTAATGGGGTGCCTCTTCCGAAAGAATATCGTCTTGAGTGGAGAGCCTAAGGGAACTCCTTGGTCACTTCACAAGTGTTCTTCACGAAAAGAGGTATCACGAAATGGTTGTTTCAGAACCAGGGCACTTAATCCTGATGGTAAGATTTTAGATTTTACATGTCAAAGAGTTAAAAACGTTTATTTTCTTCTTGCAGATTTACAGTACTTACTCTCAGTTCTCTCCATGTTGGGTAAATTCTTCTGTTCGGCGGCGTTCGCCATTGTGTACGTGTACGCCGCCGAGTTGTTCCCGACCGTCGTCAGAAACTTGGGCGTGGGATCCTCCAGCATGTGCGCGCGACTGGCGGGGCTACTGCAGCCACAAATACAACTGTCTGTGAGTAGCGTTATCATCCTGGTCTAGCAAGTGAAACTGTCCTAGACATTGGGGGATTTAAGGGGTGCAGGAGGCGCCCCCTTCCCACGGCCAAAATTTTCTTCATTTTCATGCAGTTTTTCCTGATTTTTGGGCAAAAATGGATGAAAATTGGGTTGGCGCCTCCCCCCCTCCTCCCCCCCCACGGGCCGGGCACCCCCCTGTACGGGGAAATCCTGGACCTGCCACTGCTAGATAAACAAACATCAGTTGCGATTTACAAACTTTTAACTTCCCAGGAGAAAACTATGTACAGTCGTACCCAAATATATTAATATTTTCGGCACAGAAAAAAGTATCAGTATCAGTGGGGAAATTAAAATTAGGGTCGATGAAAGGAATTTGGAGCTGAAAAATGTGTAGAAATTATAAAAATGAGTGGAATATTGAACTAATAGGGGACGACTGTACTTTTATGTGCCCCATCAGGTGCACAGGGCCTGTAAAGTAAATATAACCCTCTCTGCACAGCATTTGCCAGTACAAATTTCACAGTTGGGTAGCATCTTAAAATCAAGATCCCAAGATTAAACCCAGAAGTTTCCTTCTCAGGCCAAAGATACAATTGCGTTTTCCTTAAGAACACCTTGCGATGGCTTAGTTGGGTGGTGATGAGTTGTTGAACAGTTCTTTTTCACCTTTTCACTGTGAATGATCTGCTGTTTATTGTTCCAGGGTCTGACATGGGCGCCCCTCCCTTACATTATATACGGAGCGTGTTCCATCCTGGCGGGAATCGTGTCGTGTTTTCTGCCGGAAACTCTCAACCGCCGACTTCCTGAGACACTTGAAGATGTAGAAAACTTTCACAAGTAAGTCTCAAATTGTAAAAAGAGAAACCGTAGCTCAGAAAACTTTATTTTTGCTAAATAGCCAATGAAATGTTCATGAATGTCTTTTTTCAATGGCTTTGTGGTCTTTTACATTTTCCAGAATGCCAAAGTTAGACCAGACCTCAGAAACAGACACCTCCACCAAGGAACCCATGATGATGACGTCAGATGTGACGTCACAACCTGCGTCAGAACGTCAGAACGGTGCTGTCATCTGAAGGACGTAAAAATCAAGCTGCCAAAAATAATCAATGGATCTACACGTACCTGTCTCAGAAATATCACTTGACCAAAAATATGTTTCAGTAAATTTTTGTACCATAATTAGTGTAATTTACAAAACCACAGATTTACAAATCATGGCTTACAGTTAGTGGCTCACAAATATATATATTTTTGATTGCAAACTGAAGTGTCTTCTAACATTTCTACATTATTGCTCATTTTAGCTCAGGCGAATATATTTTTTCGAGAATACCACAACGAAACAAAATACCATATTTATTCGAATAGAAGCTCCCATTTTTTTTTGGTAGGAAATAAAAAAAAATCCAACTCTCATGCTATGTTTTATTATGTGAAAAATTTTGACTGACAGAAATGTCTTAGAATGCTTAATGTCTTGGAATCATTGGCACATAGACCAAGTCCTCATCACGTGCTGTCTTCTTGAAAAGCGGCACAACTCAAAATATGGTCTCAGGACCAAGTGCTTCTATTCGAATAAATGCGGTATTGAAAATCATGAAATCATCCAAATCATGAAATTTCTATCAGTTTAGGAACAATAGCACATCAAAAGAACAGCATGTAATTCTTTTGTTTCCTCTTTTGTTTGGTACGCTTTAAAATTGGTAGGATTTTCAGGATTTGATAAATCTGTGGTTTATTGGAAGGTTTTAACAAAAGTCAAATCACTATATTTTATTACTAACAGGATTGTAATGTTGAGTCGAAGACCAAATGCTGCCTTAATTAAAGTGTGTGTGTGCGTGCGTCTGTGTGTGTGTGTGTGAGTGCGTCTGTGTGTGTGTGCGTGCGTGCGTGTGTGTGCGTGCGTATTTCAGATGCATTTCCATAAGTAGGGAATATGTTAGGATTTTCTTCAAAATACCTTAACACTTAACTGCCTGGTAAGGCAGCAATTTTGACTTTAGTTAAAGTGCGCACATATGTTCACTTGCCCAAAGCCCTTGGTCCGGGGCACAAGAATTTTATACGTGTAGGAGATTAGTGTGTTGACCGGAGACCAGTGTGGACATTCTGATTACCAGACTGGAGACCCATCGTATTTGCGCATCTTCTTCGCACAGCCATTTTCCCGCCACAAATCCCACAGCAAATATGAAAATCTTAAATGTTCAAAATAAAATGTTTTGTTTATTAT
>JBCAUI010526254.1:0-11596 GCA_038406195.1 Haplosyllis anthogorgicola | reverse complement strand
TATTATTATTATTATTATTATTATTATTATTATTATTATTATTATTATTATTATTATTATTATTATTCGTTGATGATTCATACATAGTCTCACAGTGTTTGTGGTGTCTCATTATCCAACATGCTAATTATTACTGATCAGCAACTGGAGCGCAATAGAGTCTTTCAACTGTACCGACTGGTCAGGTTGTGCCCCTCAGGATACTTCTACATTTATGCTGTTATTTACATGTATAGACTACATGGTTAATTATAAACTTTTGCCTATTTCTATTTCTATTTATACTTATGCATTATAATATTATTATATAGACTATTTTACATTCAATAAAATAACAACCAAACTAAACCAAACTAATAAAGAGATGAGAATGGTGCACAACATCAATTACAATCCTGGGTCAACAGTTTGTGCTTTTATCTCTATACACTAGTCATTACTTTACATTTAGACCATTTTTGTGATGCCACAGAGTTCCATTTGAGACACCAAAGTTAAATTTATACACCATTAAACCTTTCAAGTTATACTGAGTTTTACATCATTCTAATTGGTCTGTAGTTTTAACTTTAATTGTATTCCTGTCAATTGTTTTGCCTAATCTTCATAACAGTATAAATTAAAATAATCACTCAATATTTAAATTATCAGTCTTGAATATCTAATATGGTCGCAAAACCTTTTATGGTGTTTCTAAATTACGTGAGTTTTATTAGGTGTGATACCTTAAGGT
Organism: Haplosyllis anthogorgicola; assembly: GCA_038406195.1. Lineage (NCBI taxonomy): Eukaryota > Metazoa > Annelida > Polychaeta > Phyllodocida > Syllidae > Haplosyllis > Haplosyllis anthogorgicola. The sequence goes on along the minus strand of JBCAUI010526254.1, from coordinate 10,863 downwards.
TCAGGGGTGCCACTGTTCTTCATCTTAATCCTTGTTCCAGTGAACACTACTAAACACCTGTTGTCTTATGTAGTCACAGATCCCACCACTTAATCTGTGATTCTTTATCTTGATTTTTGTAACAGTAAGTACTAATATACATTTTATGTCTAAGTTAACAGGCTTAAGTTTCTAATGTAGTCACAAATCTGTCCATGTGATGCCTCCAAATTAGTACTTTGTATTACAATGGGTGTGGTACCGTAAAATTCAGAGGTGCCAATGTTTTCATCCAGTTAATGACACGCTCTATTCATGTCATTAGTTAACCGATATTGATTATCAAGGACATTCATATCTTGACACTTGACAGGTTCCTCTTTTTACCATGTTTTAAAATAAGTTTATTTTTCTAACTTTCACATCCCTCACATCAGTTTTAACTATTTCAAATAACAGTGATGCCTGAAAATTCGCTGTTGTTACACATCTCTACTCTATTTCAATACATAGGTAATTTTATCATCATCTGGAGAGGTTCTAGCACTTCACGGACTATCTCTGGATTATTATGTCAGTTTGTGATAGCATAACACTCAATTTAACTCAATAAACAGGAGAGGATGAGCCTCTTTTGTCACACTTAGTGAAGTGCCTATTCCATTCTTGGGTGTGCCTGAATAGTTTCCCACAGTATTTACATTTTATCCCCAGTGGATTGTGCACTTTCATATGATTCTGTAACTTTTGATTTGTCATTGTTATAAATCCACACTTTTTACATTTATCTACAATTCCTTCATGGTGACGAATGTTTTGTACCAAGTCACTTTTCCGTTTATAGTACCTTTTGCAGTTTGGGTAGTGGTACATCAAATTTCTTTGCCTGCTATGTACTATCTTATGTGATTTTAGTTCACTAGGAAACTGATAACATTGTCCACACTGGCCACATCTGTGCTGTTTGCTCATATGAGCATATCTGTGTCTGGCCAAACTGCTTGGAGTTTTGAAGGATCTTTGACAGTCACCACAGGACTTCAGTACTCGATGATATAGAATATAGTGTGCATTCAATGCTGCTCTATTACTACATTTAGTGTTGCACAGGCTGCACAGTATATATGGCTTACTTTTACATTTCAAGATCCCCACAGTTTTGACCTTAAGTGCTCCCTGTCCAGCCCTTTTCCTCAGTTTCATCGGTTTTAGCTTTTCTTCTTTTTGAGTAACTGTACATTGTTTCTCCTTCTTTTTATCTTCTTTGTGTGGTAGTTTATTTGTTTTCTTCTTTCTGTTATTAGTTTTAGATCTAGTTTGATAACCGGATCTGACACTCATGTTCTCTCTCATTTTTTTTTCTAATGCATTTTCTTCTAAATTCTTGTTCAGGGTCTCTAGTGCTTGTGGATGGCTATGATACATCTCTTCGATGTTGTTCCTACTATGTGTATTATACTGGTGCTCAGTCGGAATAATAACTGCATGACCAATTATTCTTTCTGTAAGCTCGTCACTTTTTATCGTTTCGTCATCACTAGACCAATCTTTATAGTATACTCTCCGGCCACTTTTTGTTGATCTTGTATTGTATTCATGCTTCATTTTGACCCTTACATTTGCATAGCTTTTGTTACTATATTGTTCACATCTTTCTATATCTCCATCATCTGTTTTTGGCTCATTCGGTGTCTTCTTTGGTTTTTTATGAGTCATTTGACCACTTGCTAATTCTAACAAATATGGCAATTGAAGTTTTAGTTCTTCACATGGTTGTATGATTCTATCTCTAGGTTTTTGTTGTACATACATATTTTTCCCAATGTAAATTAGATGGACACTGCAGATTAGCCATAGTTTTTCAAAATCCATTGTCACCTCTGTCGGTATAGTGGTCCACCACCCATCTTTTAATTCCACTAATACGTGAATTCTTAACATTTTGCTTAGGAGATATAGCACTATTTCATCACACCTTACCATTCTCATGTTTGTAGTAAATAACTACTCAGCAGATGTTAAATTCTTTTTCTTTAGTAAGAATTCAAGAATTCGTCAGTTTCTAGCTTAGTATAGTCATCAAACCTTTCACGCAAGCCCTCCACTGTGGGATTTTCTATATTCCAGGGTGCAAATATGTGAAACAGTATTTCGATGCATTTGTCTGGTGTGTCATAATTTAAGTATTCGGGTTCGTGATGATGTGTATATCGAATCCTCATTAAGTCAATGTAGTAAATTTACCTGATTCTGGAATCTTCTTGATAGTGTCTACATATGGGTATTGCTTGTTGAAGTCAAAATTAATCTTTTTTGCTAGTGTAAGGGCCCAGTTATTGTAACTTGATAAATTTTGTGAAGAAACCATGTTGATGGTTTTCATCTAGTGCATGTAGGTCATCGGTTCTTCATGGCAGTACCAGTTATCTGATTTCTTATCACAATCCGTGATGCCATAAAACTTTCTGTCACCACTTCCCAGCAGTCTACATTGCCATCAGTGATGGCTCAGAATTTTGTGGTTAACTAATGATGCCTTATAATTTACAAATGCTTGTACATAAAATGTGATACCTTAAAATTCCCAACTCATTGTGCATTAGTATGGGTTGGTTGTTAGTTTATTAGCCAATGTTTAACACTATTGACAAAAAGATGTTTCTTTTCTAGTAGTCTATTTTTGCTGGTATTTTTTGAAATTTGGTGGTACATGCACATAGGTAACTGTTGTTAAATTCTTTACTCATATGTGGCAATATATTAAGTAGATTTTTAAATTGAGTATCATATTTGTGTTGCTTTTTCCCCTTGGGTTTTTTGTTAAGTACGGTGAAGCTATGTATAATAGGTTCTGGTACATATTTATTTGTTATTCCATGTGCCAGTTTTACTTGTTCTAGTCAGATAATATCTTTAAAACTCAGTATTTTATTTCTTTTCATCAGCAATGTTATATCATCATTCTTTTTCTTGTTAAACACCAGTCTTATACACTTCCTTTGCAACTTTTCCATCTTATTCAGTTTTTCTTTATTTAGCATACTTCCCCATACTACTAAGGCATATGTCATGTGACTATATATATATGTGCATAGTATATTAGTTTCTTTGTATTTGTGTCAAGCATGTTTTGTGTTATTTGTAACATATTTTTATTCATGTTGATTTTATTGAGTACAATCGAATATTGTTCCATCCAACTCAATTTATTATCTATTGTTACTCCCAGGAACTTTGTTTTTCTTTCATATGGGATAATATAATTCCCTATTTTAATTTGCTTTATTGTTTTGTCATCGCTCCCCTTATTGAAATGTATTGCAATAGTTTTATTTAGATTTAAGGACAATTTATTTGCACAGAACCAGTCCATAAGCCATTTTAACTCTTCATTCATGACATATAATAAATCATTCAAATTTGTATGTGAATAGTATAAAGTTGTATCATCTGCAAACAGTATTATTTTACAGTCATTCAATATCTCATGTATGTCATTACAAAACAGGATAAATAGCAAGGGGCCCAAATTACTTCCTTGAGCAGTTCCATATTCTATTTTATAAGTGTCTGAGTAGCATGGCTTTTCACTTGATAGAGTGGTACACTTTACCCTGAGTTGTCTATCACTTGATAACTTCGAAACCATTGATTCGATAAACCTCGAATTCCTAATATTTCAAGTTTATTCAAAAGTATGTTATGCTCTAGTGTATCAAATGCTTTTGATAAATCCAAAAAGACACTTATGCTATGTTTGTTTGACTCCCGGTCTTTTATTAAGTCACTAACCAGTTCTACTATTTCGTCTTGGCATGATCTTGAGCGTCTAAATCCATACTGGCTTTGATAGAGTAAGGCATTCTCTTCAACAAATTTTGAGAGTCTATTATAGACAATTTTTTTCTAATATCTTCAATATAGTAATGAGTAGTGAGATTGGCCTATAATTACTTACAAGCATCTTATCTTTACTTTTGTAAAGGGGTATCACCTCAGCTAATTTCATTTTTTGAGGAAATATACCTTTTTTGAGGGATTCATTAAAGACATGTGTCATGGGTATTAGGATGGATGGTCCGATCTTTTTTAATAGTATATTACTTATTTTGTCATGCCCAGAACTCGATTTATTTGCCACCTGCCTTAGTCTACTTGGTGTTAGAAATAATGTCTGGGGACTTCAATTTAATTTATTCAAATAGTCCCTTATTTTTATTTGTGAAGGTTTCATGGATTTTGCTAAATTCATACCAATAGCAGAAAAATATTTAGCCAAAGTGTTAGATATAATATTGGCGAGTACTGATGTATACCATTTTTGTATTCAGTACATTTTTGATTATAATACTCCACCCTTGCATGATGTTTTATTTTGTTATATTTATTTCTGTATGTGACATATAATTCATGATCTTGAGATGTTGCATTGTTTTTAAGCTTTCTTTGTATAGTTTATTTTTTTGCTCTAGACTTTTTAATAAGCTAGGAGTTAGCCACGGTTCTATAATGTGGTGTTTTGCAGATATCTTTACTTCATGTAAGGGTGCTATGCTATCTAACTCTCTTTCTACAATATTACATAGTATATTAAAAGCTAGATCTGGATTTTCTTGTGCTAATACATTGTTATGCCACAAAATTCCTTCTAGATTCTCTTTTAGCTTGTTTATTTTTTTATCATTGAGATTGCGAGCCACAAAGGTCAGTGGGGTTTTCCCCCTGACTGACTGGTTTCTAATTAAAGTAAGCATTGGGAGATGGTCAGACAAATCATTTATAAGGATTCCTGATTCAAAAGATTTTTGTAGTTTTGATGATAAGTAAATATTGTCTATTAATGTTGCACTACTTTTTGTAATTCTAGTGGGTCGAGTAATACTTGGTATCATATTTCTATCAATAATGAGGTCCAGAAACTTTTGGGTATTTGTGTGGATATGGCAATGAGGTGTAAAAAACATGCAAAGTGATTAACAAACCCGGATACGTGTGTTGTGTAAAAACTATTCCACATTAAACTATTCACTTGTGCTTCAACCGGTCTAGCCTTGTTAGTATAGGTTATTATAGATGGCTCAATTGGGCCACATACGAACATATGGTAATTGAGTTATGCTGAACAAATGTTGTTTATTGACTTGATACTATCTCAATCATAAACCGACATTCCCTATCTTCTTGATCCTAGGAGATGGTCCCATAATTTCATAGTTATTTATAGATGATGGTCGGAGCAATGATGGGGAGGCTCTGGCAAATTTGGTGCCTTTCTGAAGAGAAGTAGCAATATTGTGGTGCGGTGGCTGCAAAGTTTGTTCGGTACACAGGATGTTAATATTGACTAAGTAGTAACAAATGTGACAGTGCAAATATTACATAATAATGTTACTTTCACTACAAATGATGTTGAGATGAAAGAATATGGGAAGAGTACCATTTGACCAGAAACGATTTTGACTAAGTGCATGCTGTATCTCGAAGAGAATAAATATACGAAGTACGTTATTTCCACTCATAGAAAATATAACAAATGATGCTTATTTTTCTTCTGTTCACAAGGATTTAAACTAACCGTGTACCAGAAAAATAGACGAATTTGTCTTTGACATCGTCGTAATACAGTTTTCAATACAAGAAAAGAAAAGGGCTCGGGAGATTGAGACATCCGATACATTTAAATGAAAACGTCAACAAAATCATTTATATCACTGTGCTTTCAAACCCCTGGAATGGGGTCTTTACATAATTACAAAGTGCTTGGTACAGATGCAAAATGCATTCCATGGAGAGAAAGGTCTATTAGATTTGGAACAACTAGAAGTCAAATTGGGTTTGTGCCTTTTAATAGCACAGTGTGAAATATCTTTCATTTCAATTTATTTGATAAATCTTCAGCTGGGATGATCTCATCAAGGCCGTAGCCAGCTTTCCATGTGAGGGGGTGCAAAATTTAGAATGGTGGACTACATTTCGCATATCTTAAACTTTAAGTGAAGTAATGTAGTTCATTTGACCCAAGTTAACAAACGGAAAATTTAGATAATGGACATTTCTCAGTCATAAACGTAAATTTTGCTCAAAATTGTGGACCTTTTCCAGGAGGGGGGGGGGTGCATTTGCACTCCATGCACCCCCTTTAGCTACGGGCCTGCACCTTTTGACCCCTTGATACAGCAGTCGTCTTTATCCCTTTATTTTGCTTCAGGGAGTCGATTTTCCGTTTCATGCTTTTCGACTTGTTCTTATTTCTGTTTAATCAAGACGTGTGTACACCAGCAAACAAGCAAAATGGTAACCAAAATACTCAGCTACATTCACCTGACACATGTTTTCAATACCCATTCCGTGATTTAAAACAAGAACATTTTTATTCCAAAACATGTGCATACAAATAATAAATAGAGTTGTGGCGACTAGTCGGAATTTCAGAAATTTCGAAATTTCAGAAACCACTTATTTCAGAAACTGAAAAAGTATCATTCCTGAACAAGAAAATGATATTTGTTTTAGACCGATTGGACCAAATTCAATGCTATAAAATGAGTGCACCACAATGCTATTGTTTTAAAATTGAGGGGATTTTCTCGATCTGAACAAACTCCTTGTACACGCAAATAGGCTTATCCTACAAAGTGTCCGAAAACTTTGTTGGAACATAAATTCCTTCCAATCAAAGGCCGAACCACCCACTTTACAAATAGTCATTAAAACACAAATAGTCATTAAAGTGCAAATAGTTACTAAAACATTTAAATATTAAAAAGATCTAGAAATTTGACTTTTAAATGACCTTGACCATCAAATGACCTATATTTTGACCTTGACCCCATTTACTTGTCTCAAAAATCATAACATGTGATAATAGCAGACAACACTAAAAATTTTGACACTTTTTATTGCTGTGACCTTGAACTTGACCAATGACATTGATACTCAAAATTTACCTAGATATTGTAAAGATGTACTGCCGTACCAAAAATAAAGTTTCTAGGTCAGGTGGTTCAAAAGTTAGAGCCCAGATAGACAGACACACAGACACACACACAGACACGACTGAAAACATTACCTTCCGGCATACGCGGGCGGTAATTACTGTACATCATCGTTGCATATACAAATGCGTGAAGAAGTAGCCCAGAACCTTAATGGAACACGTCTAGTGTCAAGACACTAATGGACATATTGATAATTCATGGTCTACACCTCTTCTGGTCTTCTTCTGAAGTACACTCAAATGAAGTGATGATTCAAGGCCAAGTCACCTTCAGAGTCTTTAAGAGACAGTTTCACATCAAAGTGGTCGTTGGTCTATCAGTTGGTCTAGTTATTCAATTTAAAACCGCAAGTTAATTTCCCTTGCTTACACTGAAATCTCTGAACTTCAAAAACCTGTACTGGAAGCCGGCAATTACTACGGTTAAACTAATGTAAATTCAACCAATTTCAGACTTACAACGATTCAAAGGACAATTTAAAAGTTTAATTTTGAGTCTTTGTAAATCCGAAACTTTTAAATTGTCCTTTGCCTGGAGACAAGATAAATATCTAATATGTCAGAAACATCAGAGTTAATTATGGTAATTTATTTGATTTGGTGTGATCAGTAGGAAGGCGTGGCAGTTGTGTGTACCGTGACACGTGGACTTGACTTGACAGTGTATTGATATTCCGTCACTAGTCACGCAAGACTACTCGGAGGACTTATTAATTTATGGAATTGACAGCTTTTGTCTTTGGGCAAATATTTAGTCTGACCAATTTCATGGTGAATGGAAGGTTGTCACTCTTAATCAGCTGTCATGTCACGCTCCTAATGCAGGGCGTAGATCACTCGGAGCTGTGTCACGTTTTTGACGGGACGTGTCCTTATTGGTGACATTTCTGTCCTGCACTGTCCTACTGACCTACTTCCGTGCATTTCCACAAATGACAACAAGTATCAGATTTTTACAAATACAAGGTCATCATGAACCAAGATAACATTATTGACCAAAAGGCAAAAATTATTGCAGATGTGTAGATTTTTCATAGTTGTTGGCATGCAATATGAGTTTTGTTGTTAAGACACAGTTTCTAGTCTTGGCTTGCTTTGAGATGTTATGCATTTCGTTCTGCAATCTTTCGCCAGAATTCACTGCATTGCATTAAATGTTCTGAAAGAAAAGAAGAAATTAAATGTAGTTCTACGTGTATTAGGTTTGTACCATTTAAAAAGGCAAAGTGTATCTGGTTTGTTTGTTGATAAACAAACTTTGATGATACCATGTTTATAGGATAAATTGTAATTTATTTTGAAATATATGTCTCAACCTAAGATATTATTTTTATAGTTGTATTTGAGTTTATTTTTGGTACTTATTCTAAACATATTATTAACTTAAGATGTATATTTCACAACAAATTTCACTCAATTTAAAATGGCATCCCTAAAAATGGAATGACTCAAAGGTTGTTTATAAACAAACAAACTAGACAGATGTTGCCAAAAAACCCGGTAAAACACTATTGCGCACAATTTCACTGTGTGACTTTGTTGTTTTACGAAACCTTGAACTGGTTACACCGAACAGTACAGAAATATTCGCTTGGTAAAAGAGACAAGAATTGTTTCAACTTGATAACTTTGTTTTAGTAGCCATGCCAACAACCACGAGGGGGCGTGTTACACCATATAAATTCGTCTCCGGGTACACGGGTACACCATTTAATCGTAATGTTAAAACGATAATCGAACCTGCTACACAGTACACATGAATAATAGCAGAAGTCCAAGATTCACAGCTCACGTACACACAGACCATGAGTTTTACAGTTCCAGTAGCGGATCCAGAAATTTGTTCGGGGTGGGGGCAAAATGGCCGCCAAACATGTTTTAACAGACAGAGAGGGGGCCCAAAATGGCGGAAAAACATGGTTTAACAGAGGTCAGGGGGGCCCAGACCCTAAAGCCCCCCTCTCTGGATCCGCTACTGCAGTTCACAACTTTATCATAAATCATAGACTGGACTGTCAGCAGCCAGTAGTTTGATACCAACTCCCTTAGTATTGCAGGGCTGAACAGGTGGCTGTTTGTTGACAAAGAACCTTTTATGGAAACAATGTGCTACATGGACCAAACTGTCACCTTTGCTAACGCCAGTCATATTTCATGCCTCTGACATGCATATCAAGTACCAAAAGTTTCGTAGTTGATGAAAGCTATCCAGTTTCAGAACCATGTTCATTGAAACATTGAAACAGCTTACATTTTATCAACTTTCGGAAGAAATAAGCAATCACAAAGTGGCGTAATGATGAGTACGTGATACATTTATCCGAAAAGTCGATGGTTCGCGCCCAGCATACTTCGTGTTTACCAAAGTTTAAAGCTGAGGTTTCATTATAAGTACTCAGAATATTAGGAAAGAAAAAAATTAATAAAACCACTTCCCAAGTTGTAAATAACTGATTTGTGCACTGTGTTTAGTATATTTGACATGTTTGACAGCACATTGTTCTTAATTGTAAAAGATGTGAATGCCAATTATGTTTGATCAAATGCCACTTTCCAGTTCTCCAGGGGTTATATAAAGGGAAGCCTATGCAAATCTTGCTCATTCTTCCAGTGTCTCTCCTGGAGTGAAGACCTCTGCGTGCACATTCCCAATACAAATGACCCATGCTGTTCCTTTCTGACTTCTGGCTCAAGACTGAAGAATGAACTGCCCCCTCTTCCCTTACATACGGGTCCAGAAGGGGTGGAAGCTCAGCTTTAAAACGTCATGTGAGGGTCTGCGCCTGCCAGAAACGGTACGGTAAAGAATTGGCTTCTAAAATAAGTGGCAGGTTCATCTGAATGTCAAAAGGTCCAGCAAAAGGTTGCATGATAGTCAGAGAAGTCAGCGCGAGTTTCTTCTATTATAATTCTATGCCCCCATATGAGTTAAGTAATACTCTGGTAAAATGGGATATAAGTGTCCAATTTTCTCTTAGAAATGTTGCTACGCTGTGTGCAACAGAGCGTTGGGGTACTTTTCCCACAAAGTTGTCTTAATGTAAATAACCCGTACGGATCCTGAAAGTCTATTGCTGCTTTATGTCCTACGGGTTGTAAAAACCTCAATGTTACGTCTATGCACAGACATGATTCTCGTATTTGTCATTGGCACACAACAAGTGTTCAGTAAACTGACTCCCACAATAAACACACGAGGTTTTCATTTATAATTCATTAATATATCCCACGTAACCCAGACTTGTGTAACAACAAACACCGCCTTGTTTGCTTGCTATCAGTTTACATATCCCTTAAGGTAATTGAACTGATGTTCAATAAACATAAACCTCGAAATTAAAGTATTTTAGTCACGTCAAAACGAGATATTATCTTATCGACCTGTTTGTTTGTAAACAAAATTCGAGATATCCCATTATGACAGATGACAGGGTAACTCATTTGCATATTCTTTTACCAACTCAAAAAATTTCAATAGACAAAATGTCATTACTTTTTTCAACCAAAGCAAACAATTATGATTTAAATTTAAAGTTTTACATCCAGTGACAATTCTGTTTATTATGCACGTTTCCAAGGTAAAAAATAATTTGAATACCTTTTTTTCGTCAAGTCCCTTTCAAAAAGTAAAAAAAACCAAATCTACAAGATAATGTCTCGTTTTGACGTGACTAAGATAGTGTCACGAAAAAGTCTTTTAGCCCCAGGTACACATGTCACATGTAGTTATTGAAGATGCCTGATTCCTGTAATTTGTACGTTTTCTTAACTCGGTACCAAACCATCTAATCATATTAGAAAATATTAGAATGTGCCATCTTAAATATTTTGAATGGAAACCAATGTTTTGACTTGGAGTAAGTGGAGCATAAAGTGATCTAGATCAC
>JBCAUI010526253.1:0-24250 GCA_038406195.1 Haplosyllis anthogorgicola | reverse complement strand
TACCAAATTACCAATATACATTTCACGTAACAGAACTCGGCTATCGCCAAAGGAACCCGGCCACCTACCGGTAGGCCAGGTTAATTAGTAATGGATGTTAGCGTCACAGGTCATTTAGGTTCTTTTTGTCACAAATAATTGTTGCATCGGCCACATTAGGTTCAAAAGGCATGCATCATACTTTTGCCATAGGCGAAAACACAGTACGTAATGTATGTTTGTTTAAATGAGGACAGCTTGGCACCAAATATACACAATTCCTGTATCCTTTTGTTTCCAATGAAACGAACATTTGAGTGGCATTTTCAGCGTTTACAAATATTTTATCATATGTACTAAGATGCAAAAAAAAAACGTTTTATAAAGAAATAATTCACACTATTCCCTAGACATCAGCATTTTACGCAAAAGGAAATGTTTTGTGAAGCAAATAAAACGTGGAAACCTGATCACTTAAGCATTAGGCCAGACTTTTTTTATTTGTTGGATTACGTATGAATGGAAGAAATTTTTGAGAGCGGCGATCGGAAAAAAATAAAAATAAAAATTGACTCTGCTGTACATTTTTGTAATTTGGATTAAAATTCACAAAATTGATGAACAATTTTTCCAAATGATGTTCATCGAAGTGACAGAAAGTGACAATTTTGTATTATTTGGGCTCTTGATTCTTTTTTTTTTTTTGATTTCTTGATTTCTGAGAGCGGCGGGAAACGTAATCCAACAAATAAAAAAAGTCTGGCCTTACCTGGAAAAAAAGGTTACCAAGCACCAATGTAGTATTTTGAGTACTCTCTAACATTACAAAAACACAAAGCTTTGCCTTATTTGTACGCTCTTAGATTTAGAGTTCCTGGCTCAAGAATATTATCTTGGCAAATCATTCTAGACAGAGATCAATGAATCCAGGCTTGATTAGTAACAGTGTTAGTCCTATCACGAAATAGATCAATGTACTCATTGAACTTGTGGGAGGTAGGACCACGAGTAACTAATTGCATTGTTGAAAAACTGGTAACTAATTTGGTAACACAAAAATAATATCGACTCTGATAGTCTTTTTTAATATTCCAAATAACGATTGTAATGCTGCACTCAGATAGAAAGTTACCATTTATAATCGAACGAAGAGAGAAACATATTCAAACAATTGCAATAGATAAACTTCCTGGTAGGCGTTGACGAGATCCTGGAACTTTTACGTATAATGATCCGAGTTCAGAACTCTCAAGTGTTCAAACCAATAACTCTTAAGATTAAAACATTAATCACAAGTATCTGTCATTGCAATTTTTTGTCATTCTGTAAACATGACCTTCTTAGAGAGAGTCTTGCGATGTGCAGACGGTACCTTTCTGGTCTTATCAAGGTGCTTTAAACTTGGATTTTTGTGACAAAAATGTAAGTAAAAGCAAATGCGGATATCAGATGAAGAGCTTAGTTATCGGTCAGCTGTTAATAACGAAACTTTTTTCCATGGCAGCTTGAAGCACCTTCGATTTATTATATTCCATAAATATTTTCATTGTTCAGAAATAATTCCTGGAAAGAAACTCAAGAATTATGTCAATAAGCGAAGGACATTAAGTAAAGACAAATATGTCGGCAATTAGCTGAATGAACGCGGCTTGATAGCCTAGATATGTTTCTCCCAATTCTGAGTAAAACACTGTGTGGGAGATCTGTTTTGTAACGTATTAAAGACAAACTGGGTCTTTGCGTGTAGGAAAAGGACCAGGCGCATGTTTGTAATTGAGGTGAATCTAATTAATCAAATATAATGAAATATTAATTCGAGGTCACCCTTTTTGATCGATATTTGTTTTGAGAAATGACCTGAATGTTGGGCAGTGGCCAAATAAGGAAATGGAATCTATTTAGTTCTTTTCCATTTGCAATTTATTAGTAATATGCGGTCTATCAAAATGGGTTAATTTTTTCAGAAAGCTACCGTTGTTTTGTTTACACTGCCTTCACATGTCCACGTACGCAATGTTCAATGAAAAAGTTTTTATTTTAAGTGTACACTGTTGAACAGTCATTTTTACAAAAGTTTTTCCCAGAGACTTGCTTAAATTATTAATCTGAAATTCTACCTGGACATTTAATGAAAGTAAGAACACAATTAATAAATGGTCACGTTTTATATTGCAAGCTTTTGCTGTTTTTAGACGCAGTCCGTAAAATTGAGTCAAATATTTCATGTTCAAAACTGGATAGTCGAGCATTAAATAAACGTGCTAATTATTCAAACATAAATAGATATTAAACACACAGAGAACACCACGCAATATTAAGTCACTTCATGATCGTGTTTAAAATATGTGGCAGTATTCTTGAAAGATATATTTATAGATATACGCCAGCCTGCCACAAAGGAAACCGTATTAGTGTACAGTTTCAATCGTTGGAAAATTTATTAAAAATAGACAAGCAATGAAGTATTTATCGCACTTCACTACTCCATGAAAATAAAAGTAAGAGCGAAACTTTTAGACATGATGACAAAAAATATCTAGAATCCGGTTTTACATCACAGTGTCAAAGAAAAACGTGCAGAAATCTAAATTTTTAATTCATGTAGGATTTACCTTCTGTAATTTATTTTTGTTTTAAAGAGCGGCATTTAGCTCACACACCATCCGCACATATCATCGTCATATGTATGCCAAGAGATGGAAATAGCAAATTATTCGCAATATTATGAACTTGAATGTGAATACTTTGCTAAATAAGGCTTCAAAATCAAAGGGTAATGATTACCTCCATTAAAAGCATGCCAGAGTCTCGTTTCATGTGGCCATAAGAAAGGATGGGGATGCCACAATGTGGATATAGCATGTGGCTTTGAGGTAAAGGCCAAGTTAGCCATAGAAAATTTCAATTTCACATCTCTGCGTAAAAAAAACGGGGATTCTGACTCCATTGAGAGTAAATACGTTATGCTGGCCCAGGTGGATGATTAGAAGGAAGGTTTGCTGCAGTGTTTGCCACTATGCGCACTGCCCCCTCCTTTAATCAGGCATCCTTCGGAGGTAACACTGCCAACCTGCAGGTTGAAAATGACTTCAGCCTCTTTCATTAAGCCGCAAAAGGACCTTTGAGATGAGCCAATTGACTTCGATTGGATCCAAGAAATCTCTGGCTCATTGCAAACTCTCGTCGCACACGTATATTGGCCTAAGGGTAATCGTAGCGTTCACCTCTGTGATCTTTGTGTGATCATCATCATATGGCATGTTAAGCAGCCATTGGATTTACACCATAATGGTATGATCTTTGAGGTCTTTACCTTACTAATAAGATTACCTTTCTTCATCCCTGACCAGGAAGCGTCTTAATATTTTCACGAGCGCAATCTACCACTTAATTTCCAAGGAAACTACTTTTTCCTTGAATGGTAATATATGGGAATGCAACTTTTTGTCCTTTTAACCAAAAAGTTTGCCCTCACAATGGGCCTGTGGTCTCTAATCAGCTATTTTAGGTACCTCCCATTTTCTTTTAATGATGTTCTTTGATACTCAATAGGAAAATCAAGAGTGTTGTTTCAGATTATTCATTGTCAAAACATTATGGTCCTTTCCGCTTCTATTGTGTCAGCGAACCTGTAAATGTTTGTGGGCTGACTGACGTTTAGATGTTGTATCTGGATGCCAGATACAGATTTGCTTAGAATAAAGTATCCTGTGATGCGAATAATTACTCCTTACAGAACTCGTCTGTTACACTGATACCAGTAAGATTCACTTTGCAGAAACAAGTTTAAGCTGCTTCAACTTTTAGCTTAAAACCACATCAGATATTTCTTTCAATATTTCTAATCGATGATTTATTGCTTTTTCAAGACAACTTTCCTCACAACATTCCCATTATTTTCCTGTATGTAAGAATTCATCAAACACCGGGAAGTATGAATAATGCTTCTCTTTTAATGAAAACAGAAAACAACCTTTAACAAGACGTTAAAGAGCGAAAGGAAAAAAGAAAGGGAACTAAGTACATTGCTTTACACATCATACATCATCTAATAACCTTTAATCTAGCTTAAAATCCTTTGGATGTTCTATGTTTCCGTCTGTTATGAATACATAACAGAATTGTTTGAACTGAGAGCTGACAAAGATCACGAAATTTTAATTTCTTTTTGTAAGTTTAGGGATTTAAATTACCGTAAAAAAACCAAAAGTTGTTCGTAACCACATTGTACGTTACTTATAATCCAAGAATTTTTCATGAAATGACCTCGGTAGTGTACACAATATAGAGGAAATGTAGCGCAATATGAGTGTGGGTGGAGACAATGGTTTCCTGGTGAATAGAACGTGATCCTTGACCTTTACATTCAAGGAAGTACGAGGGAAAAGGGATAAACGGTCTAAAAGCTCACATCACAGATACTTCTCGTAGTACATAGCATAAGAAGTGAACTTTTAAGTTGTAATTTATGAATTAATAATTCTAAAAATGCCGTGCTGCAATCTATAATTTGATGCAGCATGTGCGGCTCAAAATAGATTGTATAATAGCCGAAGCACATTCATCATAAACGTCCATCATTAGATTTATTTTAGTTCTCTTCGTAATAATGCAAAATGACATCTGATTCATTATCATGCCAGTCTGAATTTATCCAGGAAGTTGCTATTGTTGTAATTGGTACCTCTTTTTTTTAGGTACCTCGTTTTTTAGGTACCTCTTTTTTTTGGTACCTCTTTTTTTAGGTACCTCTTTTTTTTGCAAAACCAGTTTTGCAACATTGACCCTCACCTCTGCTGGTCACGACCATTTGGAGTTGAACTTTCGAATTTGTCGGTTTTGTGATACTGAAACAATATTAATTGTCATGATTTTACAGTACAACTCCTACTTGGACATGACAGTACAGTAGATTTACTAATGTTAATCGTGGTAATGTCTGGAAGTTATGGTTACTGTATCCGACAGGAGATACATGGAGTGAATAAGGATAGATTTAATTGTCATGCGTTATGTTGTAATGTTGTGCCTTCCTAAGTGACTCATACTACGGAATAAAACAGTACTTTGTTACTAAGGGGAGAAACAGTTAAACATAATGCGTCAAAAAATTTTAATGTTTCGCGAATTGAATGAACAAATCACATGATATGATCAGATTTTGCGGGTAGACGGAATTGTGGTTACTACGGTACTATAAGATTTGAGAACGGCATCCTGTATGTCAGCCATTGCAGCAGTCGACCTACATATATACATAAAAATCCCTCATAATTACACATAAAAGTAATGTCACAGCTAAACACCTTAAAAGCCACAAGTTGCGCCGTCTGAAAGCTGCTTCATATTTCACCGTATAAACTTGGTGCGTGGGTAGGGCACGTTGTGAATTGTAACATTAGTTGGAAGTGTTATATAGCCTTCGGGGATTCGGGCATTGTATTAAACTGGACCAATTCTTGTTACAAGGTCAAGGGTGTGGCGTTATGTTTAGGTACTACCTTAGGCTCCTTTTTACTTCGAAATTGTGAAACCTTCACTTAATCTACCCTTTTCTTATATTGCATGGAATGCTTTGGTGCATTCGTACTTATCAAACCCTTGGGGTCATTGGCAAATGTAAGTTAATCTGATTATTGGTATTTATATCAGAATAATTCAAATGTTGTCTATTTACTCATTGCAACAACTCCCCAGAGCCATTTCCTTTCGGTGGTTGGCAGTGTTTGTCCTCTGTATTACTATTCATTGTGATGTCATGGTTTCTTCGGAACTTGTGTGTGGCACGAATACCAGTTTACACACACAAGATAAACGTTCTGTGCATATTATACTTTTGATTTAGTGCGCGTCAACTGTGCATACTTTCAGTGCATATCTTGTCCTTCCAGGATCTTTGCATGTGCATGAACGTTTCTTTAAAATTTACAATTCCCCTAGCATCCTTGTTTAGGTAAGCACTTAGCGAGTAACTATGAGATCGGGTTATCAGGGGATCAGTGCATCAGTAGCATTAGCCGAGGCAACGAACTCTTATCCCCTTCTAATATCATTCATCAAAGCCGGAGACCATCCTTTTGACAAGCATTTTTATAATTAAAAACTTTTGGCAGATCTATATGAAACACTTTCCCGATAGGATCTATAAACGTTTCAGTAAGGGTGTGTCGCTTTAAAGAATGTGACATTCCTGCGAGGAGTCTGTCGGCCCATTGCAGTGGAAAATTTGTCTTTATTGACAAGCGTCATTCAAGAGCTAAATAATTCAACCAGTATGTTGATCTGAAGAAGAAGAAAAAAGTGCAGTCACAGTGGCTAAAATATTATTTGTGTTGGCAGTTTATGCATTTACTAGTAGCCAAATAATGTATGTATTTGGTGGCATGTTCTGCATATTTTGACAATTGCAGTTAATGACGGGGAAATCTCCATAAACATGTGTTTTTGGGTGGTGTTAATATTTTCTCTTTGTTATCTTTCCAAAAGTACAATTTCTCTCTTGTCCAAAGGACCTACAACAGACACGTGCCTCTGTGGTACACCGTCAGCTATTCCTTGCTGATACTGTACACGAACAAGTCTCTGCCCGAAGCGAAAAAGACAGTTCCCCCCCCCCCCCAATGGCATCCTTGTTCGACTATGTCGCCAGTTAAGTAAATAACACTGGTTAATTAAAAACTACAAGGACAAAACGCCCCTGGCTAGTGGCACACGTAAAGCTAGTTTTGTCTTAAAATCCTTGAGGTACCAAGGAACGACCTCACAAGGTGAAACTCGTTTCTTAAATGTTCAGAAGACAAAACACGCTAATCGGTGTAATAAAACTTCATTTTAAGTACCCACAGTTGCGGTACTCCTATCCATTAGATTATGGTGACAAAATGCAATATTTTTCCAGGCTGCATTGAAACTGTATCTCAGGTTTACTGATGTTGTGATACGAATGCAAAATCATAATTTGGTAACAAAAAGTATGGAAATTCCCTGCAAGAACAACGCTTCCCGCAAAGGCGCGGAAACAAATTCTTGATAGATCAACATTATGATAAACGAACTCAATTACTCCCTGGCCAATCTGCGCATAATTGACTTCCAAATAGCCCATAAAGACCTTCAAAAATATTTAGATAGCCCATAAAGACCTTCAAAAATATTTAGATAGTTTCAAACGTATTTTAAGTGTAATAAACACATTCAATTTACGATAAGTATTCACTTTAATGTGCATAAAGAGTACCTATATACCGTAAAAGGAATTTCGAGCCCGCAGGCAAACCTGCCTTTACCTTTTTTAGTTCAAAGTATGCGGTGACATAGTAGCTTTATTGTTTGTTCATTCAAAGATGCAACTTGACTAATACCAACATTCTGCAGGTAAAAACATGCAACAATGTCGATGAGGAAGTAACATTAGTCACTTTTACTTTCCACTAATTTTTGCCTGATACCGAGATTTCTTTCAAAGTTTTATTTATTCTAATTATAATTTTTGCATGTTGTTTTTACTAATTGCTTTAAATGTTTGTGAAACTGTTAGCCTTAGTTAGTGTTGTTCCTAACCAACGCTTCCTAAACCTAACACAACTTTATAATTTTGCGCACTGACAGTGTCAATGCGTTTTTCAGAGCTGCGGACTGATGACAGACACATCCCACCCCGCCCCAGCCCTCTGGACATCCGCATGGCGAACCCGTTATCCAACATAGGCAACAATATGAACAGAGGTTTCCCGTCTCATCTGGCTGAACTGGAGGTTCTGAGACGCAGCACACAGGCCTCTGATGTAGCGATGACGTCTATGGCGGTAGCGAGCCGCGACCCGCTGTATAGACACCCAGCAGGTAGGTGGCACCACTTTAGTACGAACAAGTAAAAGAAAGGCGGCCTCGTCTATAATTCTAAATGCAGTTTCGAAAGTAAGGCAGTAAAATAACTTCTTCAATATGATAAAAATCAGTAGCCTGAATATCGTGACCACAACCATTAGCTACTTTTCATTAATGTGTATGTGTATTTTGCTGGACGGCAGACAAGTCCTAAATAAGTTTTTAACAATTGTTTTCGGGTAACCCATTAATCACGAATGGAAGGATATTAAAATCTTTCTCACAAGAGAAAGAAGTAAAGCATGAAGAAAGAAGTAAAGCATGAACAAAGAAGTCGTCAGAGATTATTATCCTTGATTACCAAACAGCTACATTTATTTTTATGATTGTGATATCAATTAACGATAATGAAAACACATCGGAAATGTTTGAAGGGTAAATATGTATGATTGTCAAGTCATTGGGTACGGTCCAATGTACTCGGCCACACTTGAGTGGAAAGTTGTGCATCAACAGAAGGGAAGTACCAAAATCGATCTTACACCAAACAGCCTCTGTACTCAACAACTCTTTAGAAGTGTTCTAGCAAATCTAGGATAAATGCTTTTATGTATCTTTAGCATTTACGGTATACCAAATTGGGTAATAACTGACAATAGACAATGCCAAATCAGTTTATACTTGGGTATTTGATGGCTGGTCAAAGCGTTTGGCTTACAGTCTATTTTACAATTGTAAAAGGACAATGGTAGGTTGTAATGAGAACTACAATTCCATGGTCATGCCTGGTCCATTTGTCAATTATTAATGCTAATAACATCTCTAACAGCGCCAGCTTGTATTGAACACTTGTTACTCGCATTGCTACAGGTATTTTCCAAATGTAGTCAGGCCATCATCAACCGATTTTTTCAAGTTGAGAGATAACGATCCCTATTTATAAGATAATTATGTAAGTGATTTATCTCCCTAAGAAGACAAAATCACACTTCATATGCCGCACTCTCCTCCCCAATCTCCGACCCTGAAGCCATACCAAAATCCATAGATAACTTAATTTCTCCGCATCACGCAACCTTCCAATCAACTGCTAAGTTAGTCTAGGTTTGTTCTTTAGGTGAGATTAATAATGAATATTATTTTGGTAATCATCTGCAACACAAGATGAACTTTCCTGATAAGCATTGCAGAATTTAGCATTCCTAAGAGAAGGACGTTTGTGGCGGTGCGTGTGCCTCCGTACAAAATAAATTATCGACTTTTTATCAGAAGGAGGAGTAAATAAACGCGTAGCGTGTGTCAAGTACATTATATTTATGATGGGTGACATCACTGATATTACAATTAATTTAGATGGATATCTTAGAAATGAACATTGTCTGGTTAATTATTCAAACTGATTTGCTCTTCCTGGCGCTATCTTTTGCATGATGCAAGAATACTGTTGACAAAACACATGTATATATGTCACTGAATTATAACAACGTGCAGCCATACAACAGCGTAATTTATATTACGTTACTCGTGTACACGATTTATGCCAATTCTGTAGGATATTGAACCAACCTTCATTTCCTAGAATCCACTTCCTGGAACCTACACACATTAAATCCAATAACACAATCTCGAGACAAAAAGACACATAGCTTGAGTAGCGCTGGGCCTTAGGGAGGAGTGAATTCGACAAAATTGAATTGTGAATAATGAATGAAAGCGCTAACGGAGAGAAACAAATGTTTCGTGGGCCTGCTTCCTGATTTAGCTTTATGAGGCAACAAAGATTTAAGATGAGTCGAGAATTGTCAACCTACACACCAGTTGTAAAAATGTAAATTTTTACACATACAGCTTTATCAGAGGAAGGATATGACAAGTTGGCTTTAGGAAAGAAAATCCTATGCCCATATTTCGAAGCTTACATTCGGCTAGAAGCAGTTCGCTGTTGGAAGGTTTTACTTATAATAACGTGACACAGTGAGTGGGCCATAAAGCGACTGATACTCTACGTTGTCCGAAATGTCACCAAAGCTGCGTGAAACTGCAGCAGATATTGTCATTAACGATAAGTCTTGTATCCTCCTTTTCTCATGTTCAGACAGTGGTCATCTAAAATCCAATACCCCTCATAGCTCAGACAAAAAGAAGGTGCATGATTATCTCACCACACTCAACTCAGCTAAGATTCTGATCTGTGTTTTAATTAAACATAGTAAACCGGTTCGGCACGCGGGGAAAATTAAATTGTTTCGCGAGCAATAATATTAGTCTCCAAATAGATCAATTCAATGTTAGTGAATCCAAAAATCTTATCCTTTACAAGACTAAAGATTAACTAGTTAACTCGCTAACTAAAACCCTTTTTGGAAAATGCACATAATGACATCAGCGAAGGCACTAATTTAGCGGTAAGTAGCTACTCATAATAAGCTACATAAAATTCAGTGGAAAACACCTAGAATCAATAGATAATGTGGTTTTGGTTTATGTTGCACTGTTTAGCCCAACTGTTTTGAAAACCATTGCAGCGGTAACGTCCTATTGTATTAGTTCAATGATTGCGGTTCACCGAGTGCTAGACTATATATCTGCAGCTTTACGGCCTGCAGGCTTGCTGCAGGAGGGGAAAGAGATTCCAATGGAGTTGCCAATTGCGCACAACCTTCCGTCTCATTTCGTCTAAGAAAAGATTAAAAATTCAATACAATTATTATGATAAATATATTTTTTAAAACAATCCATTTACTTCAGTTTTCGGCACTGGTTGCGTAATTCTAGTTGCAGTTAAACTTGTTTGAACTTCACCCTTGGTTTTATGCATATTTTGATGTACATATAGCATGACTGAAGCGATCCTTCATGACTTTTGCCATTTTCGTCTCTTTTGAAAAAATCATTCGATGTATTCTCATCAGACCCTGTTTGACATTGATTTGCAGCGACAGTCATAAATTTATATTTTATATTTAATAGATTATCAATGTTTAATATATGTTGGTTAAAAAAGTGGCGTCGATGTAATGGATGGACAATTGAACTGTATGTTTGATAGAAATGTGTTTGATAAAATTTGAGATTGATATTTATAAATGTGCTTGGTAAATTTAAAGATGAAGAGTCATAAGGAAATCTAAAACTACATTATTGAAACTTCGCTCATGTGAGAGGCACAAGTTATCCGCAGACTATTTCACAGTGGTAATTTCCAGAATTCGGATGATCTCATGCAGACAGCTGATAACGTTCTGTGTAATATAGGCAGGTAAAGAGTAAGACAGAGATAAATCAAAGCTGTATTCACCCAAATAAATACCCACAGCAGAGTAACATCTCAAATTTAAAGCTGAGGTAATCTGCAGTTGTACAGCGAACCACGCATGCCGTAAGCGATGAAAACTCCAAAACGCAGAAAGTGTTCATGGCCTTGCGCGAACAGCCAAGTTTATACCCAAGTATTCACAAGGAAATTTTGTGGTGATATTTCAAAAAGTTATTTTCATACAAAGAAGGACAAATTTCATTTCACAACCTTCAAAAGTTCAGGGTTAATTCGTATGTTTTTATCATAATGATATAATGAGTTGCTGTGCATTCATTAGAACTCGTATTTCACGTACTTTGTTTACATGCAACTTGTGGTTGATCTAATTGTACTTCTGAGTCAGTAGGTAAAAAATAAACACCAATAGTCAGAAGAAAAACTAACAGAGCCCCTGGATTTTTGTAAACCAGAGGTCTCGACCAGCCAGTGACTTATAGGATGTTTTTGTGGTTGAGGTAGTCCAGAAAAAATTCTCCTTGACTCATCGAAAAACCAAATTACACACTTATTGAGTGAAACCAGAATCATAGATATTGTTGGAGATCCAACATAGATCATTTGAGGCTTACCGAAGTTGCATGAGGAGCTTTGGTTTTGAAATGTAATGTTTTCCTCGTTTTGTTTATCGAGTTTGGAACAAGTGTGTACCATCGGTGGTTAAAGTGGTTGGAGAGCGTTATCATGATTTCAGAGAATTCTGATATGGAAATAAAACTGTGTCAAAATTAAAGAACAACTCTGAATTTTTTCAAAAAAACGGATGTTTTTAAAATCGATGCGATTATTTGTTTGGATCGTTGTTTCCTTCCAGTGTAACGATTCGCCATCGTTTCCTTCGTTGTGACGCCGCCCGTAAAAAGTGAAACGTGACCCGACAAGACAACTTGATTGTCAAAGCTAATAATCTCAACAATAAGTGACGAATAAAGAGAAAATCGATCAAGTTCAACGAAAATATACTAGCGTGACTGATTAACCAGTGCATTTTTGATAGGCGAACCTTTCCCCTTTCTCACACATAATCATTGCGATCATTTTGTCCCCTTTGTCCGTGCGGATAAAAGCTTTCAGAAATTGGGCTAATCATAATCATTGATAATTCATCAGCTACATATCGATGTACAAAAGCCCTACACTTATGTAGTAACAAAGGGATTTCCATCGCTGATCATTTGTTGAACCTGTTGAAAGATGGCCAAATGCATACATTGATCTCTTTGAGTTGTTATTGCTGTTGTTTACCACATCGTTTTAAGTGGAAAACCATAATTAGCAGTATACCTATAAAATAATTGATGAGTTCTGTCCAACCACATTACTATTTTATGGGTATTCAGGTCACAAATTTACTCACCTCCGTTTCCCGACAAATCAGAAATATTTTCAATTTACTGTGATATGAGGCTGCTAAGTAGTAAGTACGCAATTACCAGAGAAGGAAATAAATATAAATAATCGGCAAATAAAGTTTTCCAGGGTTACAGTTATTGTCCAGGTGCTAATTCGGGGACAAAGAGACGAGATATTTTTGTCAGGTAAAAAAGTCACAGAATATGACACAAGTTGCCAAAATTTCTGAACAAAAATAATACATTCCCAAATGTGACATTTTGAAAGGTCGCATCCATCACGTTGTAATATTTTTCGACAGGTGCCACATGCGAAGGGGATTTTGTAAACAAGTACAATTGTAAATACAAAATAACTCCATATAAATTCCAAGGGCTGATCCCGAATCTGTTCCACTGTTCTCTGCAGCAAGAGGCAGTGAGGCGATGGCTTCAGTAGTTTAATGGTCTACATCAAGAAGTAAACCCTCATAATAAGACAAATACAATTAAAACGCTGCTTTCAACATTTAAAAGAATTATTGAAGAGCAAGTGCGAAATTTTAATCAAATTCACTGGCACAGCCCAAGTAAGATTTACAAAGGAATTTTAGACACACTCTTTGGCGAAAGATGCGATTTGTATTGGCTTGGAGAGTCGTGTGTGCCGCACAAAGAAACGATTTGACAACAAATATTTGTGGGCAATCTCAGCTGCAAAGTGGTGAATCTTCTGTAGGGATAGCTTTGCATATCGATACACCGTCTTTGGTCTTTGTTCGTGGTTGAATTTAAAATTTAAATTCGCCATTGTTAATCTACAAAGATTGAAAACTTGTCTACTCCGACTTTTGTGTTACCAAATTCTAAGATAACAATTGACGAAACATCTGATCGAATATTTTTTTGCCGATTGACTCGTTCGGATCCGATTACTCGAAATATCAACTGTTCCTTCTTTTGAATACAAATACAGCTGTTAGGTGGTTTTTAAAGTGAGCGTGAAAAGAATGAAAAACGTATGAGTCACTTAAGGTTTGATCCCGGGCCAAAAACCCTGCCGTGATAGGGTCATGATCGATCCTTAGATAAGTAACGGTAATGCATTTGCAAGAAGAATCCTAATTTTTATCACAACACTATTCACCAAATATCTTTAGATTGTTGTGAAACCAGCAAAAACAATAGCCAATTTATTAATTTAGTTTGTAACATTTGCCAACAGTCTCCACCAGAAAAAAGTCAACATTAAGAGAGAAGAACTCCTTTGTTATGAAGTAACGAAATTGATATTTTGAATGAAGCGAAGATATATTTCCTTTTCTATTTTGTACTTGGGCATGCATTGAGTACAAAATACTGATATCACACCCGTATTTGTACGATACTCACACGTAGTACAGATGAAACAGTAAAACAATTATTATCAATCTTTATTGTTTACAGGAATGATAAAGGGAGGTGTCCTCTAACTGTACTGTTTTTATTTGGACACGTGTACCTTAAGTCATGAATCTTGGCACAGTGACAGTATAAACTCTTTATGCTGCCTTATTTCTGCAAATTTCTTGCTTCTAAGATGGCCAATTATCAAGGGGATTTCTGAGATTCAAATATACATACAGTCTCGTGAATTAAGTAACTTGCATGTTAAGTGTTTTTATGTTGGTTACGCTTTCGACATTACCAAACATAAATCCGAGAATTTGTTCCTCGGCAAAAATTATTAGCTTTACGTGAAAGCTCTAGGATGAGTGAAAAAGGAAGACGCAATACCTGACTTCTTATGCAACCACATCAAAACAAACTTCATTTAATCTGATCTACGCAGTGGATCCCATAAAAACTACAATATAGTATCAAAGTCAAGTGTTTACTGGTCATTAGCTATACCATGTGCTTTAGAGATAAACTATAGTAAAATGTTTATGTCTTTGTTTCCTTCATAAATGCGAGGTTACATTAGTTCGCATAGGCTAATTTAAATAATTTCTATGGCAAAGGGACGTCAATGTCAACAACTAATGGCATACCCTAAATGTTCAATGTAGACTGATCAACTTACCAATACGTTGGCGATTATATACGGAGAGTTTTGTGCGTGATTTAAAGAGACACTTGTTACTTTCAAGCAAATAAAGGATTGTTTCTGGGACAACTCTCATTGAGACGATTTTCTGGCAATATTACTGACAATGTTTAGGCAACAGGCGCACAAGGTAAATAAATAAAGGCAAATTTTGCGTGTCAAAATATCACTTCAAAGTTCAGATATTCTCTCATTAAAAAGGTGTTAAAATAAATCAAGTTTTGCTTTAAAAAGATCACAATTGTCGAACATATGTCCAAAGTGGTCATCCTTTTATGAAACCATCTGTTACCTGTATGCCTTTGGATCCACCTGCATCGCGAAGCACACAGGGACCAGACCCCCTACCTGCCAAGGATGGACCTTAGACTTGTGCTCCTTTGACCCCCTCCTTCCCCTAGGAGGTACCAAAACTTGCAACAAATAAAGCCCTTTATCATGATATTTGTCACTTGATCGCATAAGGTTATTTCGACACATGGTCACTTGCTCCTAGTCCAAACAGGGACATATGTAAGTACAGTGATAAGCAGAATTTACAGCAAAAAGTAGAATTTACAGCAAAAAGTGAACTATCAGTTCCTAAGGTAAAGTGCCCATTAATTTCTCGGGTGGATAAAGCTTGCAACTTTTTGCGTCAATCTTGTCACAATGTAACAAGGCTCAGAACTTCAGATTTTTTTTCTCCTATGTTTCCACTAACCCAGTAACAATTCAACCGTAGATGCTCACAAAGAAAGTAAAATCTTATAGCTTGTTATGGAATAAAAGTAAGCAGTATTTTTATAATCATGATGTCACGGACGACGTATTTATCTCCAAAGATCAGCTCTTAACCATCTGTCGCTAGTTTGTAGGTACTTAATTCCCATAATTATAACAGAAAATACCTCCATGAAGATTCCCCTCTTTTTGCTTCTTTCACGGGGAGGGTTTGGGTAAATGAAGTTGTCGTTTTTACACGTTAATTTGGTACAAACTTAAGCACAGAAAATTGCTAGGTTACAAATAGTAACTAACACATTGCTTTTTTGCGGCTCAAAATCCACCCAAAGTAGCAATGAACCACCATCTTCCTTGTTTAGCTTATTTAGTAATCAAACATGATCGTTCTGACTAAATTTTGCCCATAAACGCAACATCACAGGTGCAGTATGGACCTACAAGAATAATTATGTAACCAAGGATACTTCGACCTCTGACCCGAACCATGACAGTATTTCTTGGCCGGTCCATAGCGCACATAGACCAGACCCTTGCCTTCTTTATCTAATTGGTCATAATATTCAGCGCAAAAAGATTTGACAAAACCACAGTCGCGTTAAAATAGTTAAAATAGTTCTATTGTGGGCTAAAGTGTGGTTCTATTGTGGGCTAAAGTGTTTGAAGATCAAAGGTAGAGAAACGAGCCAGAAGTTATTTTACACATAACTTTGTTTTGATATTGCTGATTTCTAAGTGAAGACCGTTAAATGCGGAATGATTTTTACACAAAAGATTTTCATTTAAATGCTAAGCAGCAAGTTGTCTTTTGATTTCCCTTCCTTTTCCTTTTTAGTAACTGCAAATTGACATTTCCAATGTATTTACTCTGTTTTCTTGCAATGACAGGCGTAAACTTTAAAGAGCCCTTTAATGTTCACCTTTAAATAGCAAAAATGCTTAGATGACTTTTAATTTAAAGTTGCACGCATTGTTGTAAATAAATGTACATTATTCTTTACGTCTATCTATTTATAGATCCAGTTCTTCAGAGTCAAGGATCGCAATGGGGTACAGGAGGCTTTCACCATCCTTCTCCACCGCACTACCCGATGGCTACCCAAGCACCACCATCCATACCCATACAACCACAACATGAATCTGCTTTCCATGCCACTCCAGGTACGGCCGATTTCATTATTGACACACGTAATTGTCCCTGCGGATGTAAACTGTTTTTAAGTCGAAAAATATCCTGGTCAAAAGCTGAAGCAACTTGAACCCAGAATCACAAAATTCGGCTGTGGATTCCACTAAATAAACAAATTCATATGAATGGTGACAACTTCAAATATGACATTCCTATTGCCATATGATTTTGAGTCATGAATAAGGAAAAAGGAACAAAATGCATGTACTTTCGGTCTTGTGCTAAATGTTTTTCCGAAATCTAGGGACTTGTTTATGTTTCTTATAACAACGGGGGCACGTCAAAGATCCGTTAGTGAAATTCCACGGTAATTTTTTACATCATGGTTTTAAAATAACTTTCAAGAAATGTATCCTTTTAAGTTATACTGTCGAACTTTGTGATGAATAAAATGTGTTACGAACATAAAAGTATTACCGCTTTGTAGCGACAGAGGAAATCTGGGTGCTATTTTGTGACTTAAACATCCCTGCTTTACCACATTCTGAAACCATTTTGATCTCACCATATCAAGGCTCTATTGAAAATGTCGACCATGAATTTCATGGCATTGCCGATTTAAAGAGACGATGTACTTTATACCAAAAGTGGAAAAGGTGGTTTTAAAAATTTGTAAAGTGGGACATTTTTGGATGATTACCAGTTCCAACTTTTGTTTCCTTGCAAAGGAGAAAAACAAACTTTTCTCTATTTGAAGTAAAGTGTTGGCACCAATACTGCCATTGCCCACATAAATACTGATGATTAATCAACAAGTTATCCTGATATTCGCCTTTTGGCGCCAAACAAGTTTAAAGTACATGTGTACTTCGAAATGACAAAATACAGTTTACATCCGCAGGGGACATTTGTTTATGAATCAGAATTATAATGGTGGTATCTGTACCAAATTAATGTACATTTGTAACTGTGTAATATTGTGCAATGAAATTTATAATTTGTAAGGGGATACGTAGATCCTGTATGATTCATACAATATGGGTCGGACAAAAAATTACATGGATGATTACAAGATACCAATTGCAAAAACCTCTGATTTTAATGAACGGCCACTGCTGAACAGACATTTGTTTTAATAATCATGAACACCGTGATTTGACATAAAATATCCATTTGGAGCACTTGAGTTCTCAGGCAGAATGTGTAGACAATTAAATACTAATAATGAAATAAATTAATTGCAGTTGGAAGCAGACATCCCAGCCCCCACACAGCCGAAGGTCACCACACCCAGATGGACACACACACCATGGGTCTACTGCCTGCGACCACTGACCTACCACCACACCACACGGACCACAAATCTGAAGCTGCATCACTGCCCGACCCCCACAGATCTGACCTGCTGCCGCCCCCGCCACCTCCACCCCCCGTGACCGATGTAAGCCGTGTCTCGGATCGATCGTCGCTGGACTCTAGTCTCTCCATGGTTCTACCACGCTACCCAGGACTCGACATACAAAGATACAGCTCGACGCAAGCCTCCGACCCCAGGTTCCCATCAGAGGCAAGATTCCCATCATCACCACCCTTTACCCTACCAGGCTCGCAGTCAAATCTAGCCATACTTGGCGAGAGTCGAGCTCTGACCACACTACCGTTGCCAGTTACCCATGGCAGTTACCCTCTTATGTCTCCTCACAGCTTGTTTCCTGGTTCCAGCCCTACTACCACGCTTGGATCGGCCTCATCCTACTTGGCCTCTTCGCCGACCATGCTGTCGACATCATTCTTGTACCCTCACCTGTACAGTGGAAGTCCGAGTCAGTCTCAATATCAGTACCTGGAGGGTAGAGCCCTCGAGGGATCCAAAGAATTAGGCAGCACCCGTTCCCGACTCTCGCTGACTCCTCCTTCCGAAAGCCTGAAGATGGATACTACCCCACCCGACAATCGCTCACTGAAAGCCGAACATCAGATGCCCGTCACGAGGACGGGACTGCTGCCCGAAACCCTCCCACCCCAGACAACCGCTGCTGCACTGCCAAGAGATCCGATCGGTGGCCATCTTGGCCCCCTTCCACCACAGCATGACAATGGCGACCCATCTTCCGTATGGCGACCATATTGAATGAAATCCAGCCACGAA
Organism: Haplosyllis anthogorgicola; assembly: GCA_038406195.1. NCBI lineage: Eukaryota > Metazoa > Annelida > Polychaeta > Phyllodocida > Syllidae > Haplosyllis > Haplosyllis anthogorgicola. The sequence goes on along the minus strand of JBCAUI010526253.1, from coordinate 5,707 downwards.
GCAGCATCTTACTGATCCCGGTTAATTCATTTTGAACTGTTGAAATTTAGGCTCAGTTGTGGCCTGTTTGTAAAGGCAAGGGGCCACGCATGAACTGAGTACTGACCTCGAAAGGGTGACTGGTACATCATAGAATGATCTTAGGTGCCCGGATGCACTGTATGCATGATACATGACCCAGATTGTAGCGTTATGGTACATGACCTGGTTTTGAATTTGCCTTTTGAACGTTTTTTCAGTCCGAGAGGCAGGTTGACTCGACTTGAATGACCTTATGTGCTTAACGTAAAGTTTGTTTATTGCCAAAGGGGACCTCAAATTAGAAAACTTTGTCTGATTGCTATCCCGAGGTGGGGGAAGTATAATCTCAGCAAAAGATAGGGTTTTGTGGGGTATGTGACAAACATTCCGCCATATTTGACTGTGTTATTCGCGTAAAAGTAAATTTGTTTTCGTATAGAGAATTTATTCTTATGTATTTTAGTAAGTTGAGCTTTGTAGTGTCATACCAAAATGATGAAATGTGTAGACCAATCATTGCGAGAAGTAAGACAATGTAATCTCCGTATGTGAAGCTACTTAAAAACAATCAATGCAATTGTACCTAATATTCCATATGTAATATGAATAATTTTGGTACATGATCTCAGTTCAGCATGACATGTGTCATAGGAAGAAGGAAGGAATTTCTTTGAATTCTGTGAAAATAATGATAAAATTTTAACTTCAAAAATTGTATAAATGCAAATTCTATGAAATGTATTACTTGGTCATTAAACCCGAACAAAAGTTAATATTTACGAACACGAAATATTAAAGTACATCTAAATTAAGATACTCAATCGATGCAATGTGATATGAAGAAAGAGAATTGTAACCATAGTGTTCAGAACAGGATACGATTAACCACCAAGAAAAAAGGGTATGATATTAATCACGAAATTCAATAACCAATTTGATTTATTTGTACATAGTTATATACTTTATATTGTCTTTTAAGTCAGTGAGCTTATCTACTTAAAACTGGTGTTCTCGGTGAGTTGCACTTGTGTATGTAGTGTTTTACGATTTTTTATCTTCTTAATTAACTGGTCTTTCTCCTTCTTGACAATTCCGATTTGTTGAATTGTTATAATTATTCTGACATTAATTAATGTTATTAGAAAATCGGAAGGTGCGGCATGCAGTGAAAATAAAAAATACTGTACAATGTTAACGTGTATTGTCTTACATACAATGTTAACGTGTATTGTCTTACAAACAGTATCGGCCAACATCTAAACTGTGCATGTAAGGGTCAAAAAGAACTTGTTGGTGGCTATAATAATATGACTAATCGGTGCACTAATTTATTTAATTGTATAGATGTTTTCCTTTAAGGAATGATAATTATAACCAACGCTAGAAAGTGATCTCTAGTTGGTACCCTTGTAAATAGAAAGTTCAAAGTATATCGAGTGGATGTAAAAATCGAGCAGCTGGTCTGTTCAAAGATGTTTTATATGTGAGCACCATATATGCTTATAGTATTCAAGTATTAAAACATAGTCGCCAGCATTGTCTCAAATGATAGAACAAACTTCCACCGTATTTGAACAACAACAAGCCTTCCAACTTCAGTATCAGACATCTGACCAATTTACGATGTTTTGTTTCTCATGCAGTTAGTAAAGATAATGTATTAATTTGTCAAATCCTTACAGATAAACCTGAACTAAGATTAGTGTACTGGTAATGGTCTTCTATCTACCATAATGGGCATTCTGTGTCATTCATGACTGTCTTTCTTTTCTGTATCTATTCTTCAACAATATACACATATACATTCGTTAAATTTAACCTTACCTTTAATGCAAATAACGTTGCAAGAACCCATTGAAACGTTTGTGAAATTGTATTTTGCTTCTTTTGTTAATGTGTTTACCTTTGATTCTGTTAGTGATTTTACCTATGGAATTGTTAGCGATTTGATATATTGTGAAAAGAGGGCTGGTACCCAACGTAAGGTAATTAGTAAGCATCAGTATTGACATGACATTTTGAGTATGCATTGTTTAGACAGTGACGAAGCTCCATGCGGTTTGAGCTTGTTTGAATGTGTAAATTGTTTGATGCAAAGGTCCAGTAGTAGTTTTATTAGAATTATGATAATATCAATATGCTGACAAAAAAAACATAAATTCATATTGCTGTTTACATTACAATAGTTTGAATTTAGTTTTATCAAGAAATTTAATCTGTCATAAATTTCTAGCCATTGAGGCTGATGTACAAGTGATTGTGACTTTAATTCATATTGTGTACATTTTGGCAGACATGTTACTGTAAAATGTATAGATTTTATAATAAATACTTGAAAAGCAATTTATTGTTTTACTTCTTTTTCATAACGTATCAGATTTCGAACACTCATGACTTTGTGATCAGATACTAGATTAAAATTTAATTATCACACTTCCTTGATAAATCAAACGCAAAACACCCAATAGTCTCGATGACTATACCTTCAAGACAGGAACAATAGGACAGTTTCCGCACTTTCCATTTATTGGACCGACAGAGCAGAGAACGGAACCAAAAAGTACGCGGCTCCACTCTAGAAAGAAAATACTGTCATCAGCTTTTGTAACACAAATAGACAAACACTTCATCTATATTTATAACACGGCACAATAAAGGTGTCAAATCATAGGTCATCTTATATTCCCGCTTGTTGATGTGGTGGTTTTTAAGATTATCATGAAAGTGTACCACTCTGCTCTTATGATATGAAATACACCACATCAATGAAGGAATGAAGGAATATGATAGATAGTTTAGGAGCTGATAAAGAGCAAATGCCTTCACAAAATGATTCTAGAAACACGAGACAAGAAAAACTTATAATATACAATTTGCAATTATTTCTCCATTCAGTTGGATACTATATTATAATTCTATAACCTTCTTCATACTGAAAAAATATACATGTATATATGCAAACGGAGTTAATTTTTAGTACTTCCGTAAAACCTACACAAAATAAACAAACATAAAATGACTGTTCATATCGTAACTAAGGTTTAGTTATCCCTTGTCCAGTATTAACTAAAGTTGTCTTGAGGGAACAGGCGATGTCCTGCATTTCCCGGTGTGACATTCCCAGTGGGATTCGTAACTGACTGTAACGACTGATTAGTGAAAATGTTTTCATTATAAACCTACTTCCAACCCCTACATAGTTTAGAACATTATCTGAATTAGTGTCAAATTAATAACATGTCTCCACCCTGTGATACTCAAGACATTACTATCATAGGTGATTTGTATGCTATGTAAACCGGAAACGTAGTATATTCCAATGCGTGGGATCAAGGATATAGGCATGAGTGGTTACACATCTTAATGACCCATGTTAAGGTTGATCTTTGACATCCGACCCTAAATGTACCTTTTAGTTCGATGTGACCCATGACAGTCCCAAATCATGATTAATAGGTTAAACTCGGGTCAAATGAGTTGTTACTGGAATATGTGGTATTTAATCCTACGTGCATACCGGTATGATGTTTTGGAATTCCTGTCGTTAGAATTTCATGAATGAACCTGCAGAAATCCTGGAACTGATATTGTGCCTGATTGTATTGGTAAAATATCAAAGCGCTCCAGTCAACTATTGGAGTAGGCTATGGGACGAAATAGTCTAATACAAAAATAAAACTAAGGAAAATATTCAATTCTTTTCTTAAATATATTTTGTTTGCCTAATTAGGTAAATTTTACTAATTTGCTCAGTTGGGCGAGAAATTTTGGCAAATTAGGTACAGTCGCCTAATTGGTCTTACAAAAATAAAAACCTCGAACAATGCAAAGATCAAAGATAATCTTGATACGGCTTTTTTCTTTGGATAACACTTATTGAGCTTGCTGCAAAACACTTCAGATTTTCATAAAAGTTTATTTTCATGAAAGTACATGAATGTTATTTTGTCAAATTGAGTTATCATCGTTTCGGGGTAATTTTAATTTCAATTTGATGGTCAATTTTACATTCCTATCCCCATGTTTTTCCTTTATTATTTGAAATAGTCCCGTACCCATCCCTGTTCCTCGAGGATTTTTTTAACAATTAATAAAATTAAATTTTACACATGCTTTGTGCACTTTGCATTTTCGGGTGCAAATTCCTCAGTGTGTGCACTCTATTACCTTCCAAAACACATCTATCAAAATAATGTCACAGGTCAGGATACGTTTTGACAATTCACAGAACAAGACTTGTGGCTTCTGACACAATAATTTGAACCAAAAGTGCATGCTGATACAAGCGTTACTATCTACCTAGTATTTTCGGGGAATTTCCCTCATTTTTACACCCAGTCCACGCGCGTCATTGAGAAAATAAATCTTCACCGTTGTCCAAGACCCCCGGGATGGATCACAATTCCGCTAATGCCCTGGGCCAGGTCAAAAGGCTTGGGTTTTCCAGCAAAAAATGGAACTGTATACAAAATTGAGTGTTTGCGGTGAAAATTTATCTCTGGGTATGCAAAAGGGTACAGCACCACGCGCTGGCACACGAATGTCATTTGAGCCCTACATTTGAGGATCCTTGAAATTGAATGTTTGAGCTTGTGTGTAAACCCACAAAAAGTGGAGGATATTTTTCCTAGATCAGGGAAATATTTTTCGTTTGTTTACAAGAATAGTTCACGCAGTTTACAGCTCAGGATTTACTATTCAGTTTGGCAATGAGAATTAACCAATGTGCTGTTTTAACAGTCAAAAGCACAGCTCAAATTTCTATTGGTCGCAACATGTCCTGGAATTCCTATCAATTTGGGAAAGTAAAGAACAAAGGAGAGAACAAAAGAATTCCATGCAGTGCTTCTGATGTGCTATTGTTTAAAACATGATGAAGAGTTACAGTCTGGTGAATTCTTAACCTGCCTCATCTAAATATTCCGTTCTTAAGACAGTCGTCTGAAATGTAATTACAAATCAAAAGTACAATGCTTATAAAGATATAATTGACACGCTATTACTATTACTTTGATGGGCTTTTTGGTCTATTTTCCTTATAGGGGGTCATTAACTCATTTTCCAGGTAATATTTCAATAAAGAGTTGTGAGCCACACTAGAGTACACATGCACAAACTAGTAGTCACCTTCCGGACTCATTCACCATTGAACGCAAGCCCGACGTCTTTTGAAAGCTTTGTAAATAGAAAGGATCCAGGGTTTAAAAGGTTCTAAGATAGAGTTAATAAACCACATCCCGTGAATCACGCAGAAGATTCATCATTGAGCGATGTCCCTTATCCTTGATATCCCTCTTGATCTTGTACACTTACTGTGCTTGTGTGAGGTACTGCGTACAAGCAGCAGGGCCCGACGTTTCCTCGCTTGGAAACACTTTTTAAGCCGTTGCATGGTAATGGAACGGCTTATAGTCTTCAACTAGGAGTTCGTAGACATGCAGTGCTGAAATGCTGAAAGTTTGCAAGTGCAAGACCCCCCCCCAATCATGGATGACCCAAGTGCACTTGCAACACAGAAGACCCCCCCCCCATCATCGTCATGGATGACCCAAGTGCACTTGCAACGGGTAAGTGCCCCCACCTCCCCATCATCATGAGCACTGACAAACTGAGTTTAGGTAACTGGCTCAAGTGACAAACAGTGTGCACTTGTAACTTGCAACACCAGATGCGGGGGGGGGGGGGG
>JBCAUI010526242.1:0-11597 GCA_038406195.1 Haplosyllis anthogorgicola | reverse complement strand
TAAGCTGGCTTGTAGCTTAAGCCAACATAGCAAGCCAGCTTAAGCCGATAAACTAGGCAAGCTGACATCTTTAATGTGGACCATAAACTTTTGAAACAGACATTTATATTTAATGCCAGAAATGATTTTGTATCATTTCTATTGGACACCACTGAACGTACATGAGTACTCATGATGAATTACGCTGTATGAACTATATCTAGTAGTAGATCTAATTTAGTATTTTGATAAAAATATTCACTGTTGCCTCAAACCAAATAAAACCCAACTTTTATTTGATTGAAATAAACCGGTAACCGGTTAAACCTTTTGTAAATCGGGGCAAACACTAATGTTCACCAAGATCCAGTAGAAGAGGGCACTAGAGCTGTCAATCTATACACTTAAGTACGATATGATCCTATTTATGTCCCGATCATAACAATCAAGTATCATGCATCAATAGAACAGAGTATTTTCTTTTTCTTTCATGGCAAAGTTCAACTTGTACTGTTCCGCATCTAGAGCACTGGATCTAATGTCAGATTTTGTTTTAATTGCATGAGTAGACACTATAATATTCGTAGTGCATTCCACTTTCAAAATAAACTATAGACAGGTGAGTTTGTCAGTTGATCGTGCAAAGGTAGATATTACTTTTTAAATTGATGAAAAAAATACTAGAGTAACAACAGGTGTATAAGTATCAAACCTTCATAAATTCTGTAACGTTACATTACATGTTGCGGTAACGTTACATACATGTTGTAATGTCAGATGGGTACTTGCATCATGTTATTAGTAAGCTTATGCTGCTATGTGAATATAATGTAAAGGCCAAAACATTAAATAATTTTGTCGCTTGGGTGCAGAAACAGAAATACACTGAAAGAAAGTGAGGTATACATCTTCAATGAAAAGTGTTATTGTTAAGGTTTTAAACTAAACACACCTTTTAGCTTTAGAACAAGAGAGTTAACGCTGTCCTCTTTAAGTCTACCAATAGCAAAGTATGGAAAGTCTCTTAAAAGTCTCTTAAAAATTTACACTATGAGCTTATGCTTTTGGAAAGGGACTGTTTGTGGGAGAAACGTGTACCTTTTTCAAAATGGAGGCCGGTATTAAATGTGCTCACACTAAGCACACAATTGAAATGAACTATATTTTGCACAATACAAATTTTCTAAACAGTAACATTGTATGACAAGAAACAAATGACCAAAAAACGAGATTGAAAAAGCATATTATTGTTGGTGAGTAAGATTTCAATTTCTGGGACACATTACATGTATACACTTATTTTTCACATGATATGATAGATTTCATTACATTTTGTTATGTTGGACTATGTTTCAAATCACAATGTATAACTGAGCCAACAAATCAGAGAAAACTATCAATTATTCATTTGAAAGAAAATCAGAACATTAAATATCCTGCCAACTTCAATCAATTGTTAATTAAAAATAACAAATTAGGAACCTAACGGGTGTCCACATAAACCCCCAGTTTTTCAGCTCCTGAAAAAGAGGGAACAAAAGAATTCCACGCTGTGCTTTTGATGTGCCATTATTTCAAAACTGATAAGAATTTCAGGAGCTGCATCAAATTCTGGCTCGTCCATTAACAAAAACATTTATATTTATATTAAGTGGCGGCATGTCACATGCACTGACTATACCTTTTTACTGTTTGAATTCAAGTTTTGCTTTAACGATTTAGATATCATGGTCCTACAGATATTTTAACATTATATTCGAATCTAGCGGGTCGTGTCAGCTTACCCTAAGTCGGAACATTGGTAATATTTTTTAATGTTTATATCCAGAAGCGTTTATTTGGCTTGTTTGTTTATAAACAAATTTTGAGTTGCTAGAAATGGTATGCTAAATCGCGTGAAAGTTGCTTGCTGAGATACACTTGGAAACTTAAAAAGTATGTCAAGAATAGATATATCTAGTCCATAAATAAAAATCAAATAACACAGAAAAAAATAATATCAAAAGTGACAAAGTTATTATGTTATTTCACAATCAAAATAAACAAAATATTTCTATTGTTATTCAATCAAACGCAAATAAATTGAAAGTTACAAATTATCATTTGAAAGGGTCAGGATTCGTCGATGATTTGTGTAATACAGACAGGAGACAACGAATTGGATTGGTTGAAGATCCATCACGCGGGGTATCTATTTAATTACATCAGTTCAAGGCCGTGTTGATCTACCTCCTAACTACACAAAAAGTGGATATCTAATAAGTTTTATGTCAAAACATTATAATATAGTTCATAAATTGGTGAACAGACTGCTGTCTGCAAAACAGTACCGGGAGAATAATTTGGCAAAGGCATGGAGACCGGGCACATGATTTGTTGTTTAGAATGAGGTAAGGTCACATTTTTGGCTTTGGGCAGGCAGCCATATTGCTGGTTTCTATTCAGATTGATAGCAAATATCTTTTGCTGACTTTTTAAACTATGTATTACTGCGACATTGAATAGCATATTTGGTAAGATTTTCTTCTTCCGCTTAAAACTGTTTGAACGTTCACGTTTACATATCTAACCTGCAGGGCTCTTGCTGGGAAATAGGTAGTTTTAAGACGCGAGAGGGAAATATTTTAAAGAAAAAGACATGAATACAAATAATAGGAACCTGTAAAGTGGACTTATCAAGTAACCTTGTCGAGAATCCAAAGTGTCGAATTTTTAACGCGGATAGACAGTCTTTTAATTTCTTATTATTCTATTCTGGTTATATATTTGTGGGACATTTCTCATTTAGTAATAATTAAACACTGGGGTATAAGGTGTAATAGGAAACCTTTTAAGAGACTTGCATCATTCGTAAAACCATGCGAAAAGAGGAAATTTGTCATCAAACAATCTCAGAAGGATTGGTGCCTATCCTGCTTGAGATTGAGTTTCTTTCTTCATCTTTACATGTAACTCATATCAGCTCCTGAAATGGATTTCATTTTGCATCAGTGGAATTCCATGCTGTGCCTTTGACTTAGACAAAAAGTCTATTGTTCTCAAAACGAAGAACCTTAACTGGCCATTTGATCTTCTGCGGGATAATATTATCCTTACACATATCTTATTCCAAGACAAGTGCTGAGGACCAGGATTCACGATTCAAAAAGAAGATACAATGAATACGAGGTTTCTTAGAATTTGTACTTGCATTCAAAGGCATCAAAGACTCTAAACATTCTAAATCTTCCAAAGCTGCGACACTGATTGTTTTTCATGATTTCAACTTAAGGTATAAATTTAAAGAGAGCGTTCAGCAAGAGATATTTTTGATCACATAGTCTTTTAAGATAACGTTTGAAGATTTTAAAATTGGTTTATGCCAAAGTCACATTGCAGAGTACATTCAAAATGTTTTGTCTAAACAGATCATGAAATTACCATTAAAAATTAAGCTCCAGCAACATTTGAGTTTCATGCTGAGTTCATTCAATTCAATCTTTAAAAGTAATGTCATGATCTTAATGGAAGAGATCACAGTCTTAATCTGTATAGTCTAAAGTCTCCATTTGAAGGCATGATCATTATGTGTGTTGACTGTTTAACAGCCTATCCAGATCAAGTAGTTATCTGCCATAAAACTTTTTCGGTGACAGTTATTTTAACTCCGATTTTTGGATAGCTTTCAGAAGAATGTTAGGGGTTCCTTACAGATGTATACAACATTGAAACTGTCTGATGAGTTGTCCGTAGTCATTTTGGTCTGAAAGTAATATTCTTCTAACGCTTGCAACTGAGGGTAAGACTGAATGTTGTACAACCTTCAATTTCCAAACATTGTAGAGTTTAAACTCAAATTTAATAACTGTCTTCAAAAACCTGTTTTGAATATAAAATGAATATTTATAAATGCGTCTTTGACAGAACCAGAACATTGTACGTTGTGCATATTGACTGAAAAAAACACAGCGTAAGATTCCTTGTTCCAATTTCCATTCATTTTTAGCCCGTCCGATGTTATGTCGAGTAAAGTAGAAGAAATGTGTCAGGTCAACAATCAATCTAAGTATAGATAATTAAAAGTAACAAGAGCAATACATTTAAAATGGCTTTAGAATACTGTAGTGCAAGAACATTTTTGATTCGAATTTTGGTTGCTCCCATTGCTGATAATTATGGGTATTTGGATCAAATGGATTCCATCTTGAAACACTAGGAAAGAGTAGGCTTCTGTAACCTGAAAACCGTGTGAGTGTTTTGACGAGGAATTCACGCGCCAGATCATTTTGGTATTATGGTTACGCTTTTGTTAGGAGATTATCTGCTCACGTGAAAATGGGTTCTGTTTAGTAAATGACTCAATCTTGATATAATTATCACTGACTTATCTTGGGAGTAACACTTCAAATTCCTTGATACACCATGAAAATTAATCGATAACTTTGCTAACCTGATAAAATTGTCCTTCGTGAAATCGGTGTCTTTCTGGGGGTTTACAAGCCGATTTGAGTAAAACAGACTTTTGAACAAACGAATTATAAACAGAAGTACAAACTACAATTCATATTATATTATATTTGGGATACTTTTGCTGTGATTTTGAAATAATTATCTCTACAATTTTTGCAATTGACGTAAACTTTATTTAATTGTACCATAATAATGCAAAACTAACTTTGTTTCTTCCATCAGAAATTGGTGTCTATGTTTATATAGATCTATTACTTATTCTTGTTATTCGTGTGGTACATAATATGTATGCAACAATGTAGTTCCATGGAATTCACATGTAGTGAATGTTTACTTTAAATTATATCTAAACAGTTAACTATTAATCAATAGCCTGTTGTGAACTATAGAAGGACCAATATTCAATTTGTATGCAATTGCAGATATCTGTTTCATTTAGATGTTATTCCTTCTTATCTAGTCAGGTCCCAAAACTGGAGCCTTGTCAGGGGAGGGTGGGGTGTTTCAATAATCAGTCTAGAATGGCGTTTTCGAACACAATTTCAAGTTCCAGGATGTAAATCTTGGCCAATGAAATGGATTTATGTGCTATCACGTGACAGGATGTTTAATCTCTGTGCAAACCAAGATTGAAATCTTAAATTTGATTGTCTGTCATGGCTTTTTATCATACTTTTGCTGCAAAGTATTTCAGACGCGATCTGCAGCTTCACTGTTCAGTAAATCCGTCTTGGTGTATGTGTTTTTTCACGTCTTGGTGTATGTGTTTTTTCATTCATTTTTACATTCCTTTCTTATTCACTTCTGGGTATTAATATCGAGTATACATATTTGAAAACATGAAGGCCAATTATTGCTTTCTACTCGAATATTACACCAACTTATTGGTAAAAGTTAATGAATAATTTACAGCAACGTTTGATGGCTAGTAGTATGGCAAAGCTATGAGGGTAGAGTATCGAGAAGGTAGAGTATCGAACAAGAAATGGGTGTTAACCCCTTGACCGCCTTGCCCGTATTTGGGTACTATTGCACTGTAACACACTGTACATCTATAGATGTAATATTTTACTTGTGCACTCAACACAATACACATCTAAAGATGTACAAATTGCAAACTGAAATAAAGCTGTATTTTAACACATTTGTTGTCTATAGATGTACGAGATGTACAAAATATTTTAACACATTTGTTGTCTTTAGATGCACTATTTCAAATACCACTGCCTTGACTTGTTCCTTTCTAAAAACCAAAATAACTTCTAGGAAGTGGCGCCACCTACACAGGCACTAAATATATATTGAGAATGCAGAGAAGGTGCTGTGGGGACTGTTGAAATAGTACATCTATAGATTTGAAGGAAATCCGGCTGCAGTTTGCCTGGACGATACAGAAGAGGTAAATTCGTATTGTCATTACTTGCGCCTCAGCAGATTGCATCAGAATTTTTTGTAGCCGTAACTTCAATGTTACAATTTCAAAAAGCCTCTATTATTTACACAAAAGATCGCCGAATGACTGAATTCGTCACGAATCACCTTTTTATTCAGAGAAACTTTGAAGCACGACAAAGGCGGTCAAAGGGTTAATGTAATTGTAACGGGTAGTTTGGGAATTAAAAGTAACAAAGTAGGAACAATAGGTTTACGTCTCAATTTGACGGTCAGTAGGGTGCCTGGTTCAATTTGTTTTTCACATCTTCAGATGTGGTTCTCAGTATCCAACGACCTTGCTCTAGCTTGAATAACTTAGGGTACAGAATTCAATTAAGAACAATAGTAAATGTAATTAATTGGGCATACAACTGTGTAGCCTTGTTTCAGTCATTGGGTAAATTTTCAGGAAAATTCTCAAGTCACTTTATCAGAAAGAAGGCAATTGTGGTATTTTTCTTGGTGTCTATAGAATAGTACATAAAATTTAGCTCACTTAAGCTACACATGTGAATAAACATATCAGTATGCCAAACCTACATTTATATGCTGATTAAAATTAATAATTTTGGTGAAATAAAAGTTCCCAGAAGGCCATGGATTGGCGGTCATTTTGCCGCAAAACAAGGCTAGACTGTGCTGTCCCTTTCACCTGCCTAAACATTCTTTGCTAATAGATCTATATACGAGCCAAAATCACAATCCATAAGCCTATCACACAAAAATGTATGGAACGTCGCCAAATGCCTAAATGCTCCGAAATGTTATATAACGTTTACAGAGGTCTCAGTTCGACCATCGTGCTACCGAGTGTGACCATACACTGTCGGAAGAGATTTCCGAGACTCTACTACAGTCGTTACTGCATTGTTAGATTGAACCATGATGGCAACATGCCCTTGGTTTTTGCATGACCGCAGTGCATGGAACGATTCCCAAGTGTAACCAGTGGCTTCACAGTGGAACGTAATTCCAGGAAACAATAATCAGTAAAATACGGAAATACACGTTTGTCAACATATTGCAAGGTTTGCCGTTTTGATTTTATGCTTGAAAATGGTATAATAATTTCACTTGAAAGTAGGAAAGGCTTACTGCTGAATCAGTGTGCTCAGTCAGAATGTCGTGCACAATTAATCTCTCGGGGTATAAATCAATGTAATCAATAAATGAAGCCTGTATAAATATATTTGTAATAATCATCAAGTTATTTTAATTTAATATATTTGTAATAATCATCAAGTTATTTTAAGGTGATCCTACCTTGAAAGGCACCAAAGTATGCCTTTCATGTAAAACAAAAATCATTTCAATAATTTTTAATTTTGCGTCACATCAAGAAATTGTCAGAAAAAATTTTAAGGCCCCGCCACCATTAGCTTAGATTTAGCTCAGCGTGAAATGCAACTCTTGAGGGGCCTTAAACTTTTGATAGTTCTTGACAGATAATTTCATGATCTGGCAAATGTGTACAGATCTTGCTTAAGATTACTCAGTGCCATGTTAACACACTCCAATATAACTGCCGTGTAATTTCTTAAGGGATGAAATTTCAATCAGTTTTGGAACAATAACATGTGGAATAATGGAACAATAACAAGAACAATGTTCTGTGCTTTTCGTGATTTGTCTGTGATTTTCCATCTTCGAAGTATTGATTTTTATTACAAAAAAAGATCTGTCATGTATAATTTACATTGGCCGAACATTATTGAAAATAAAACGGATGAGTGAATTTTTGGTCGATCCGATATGTTCCAATAATATTGTCACAAATAATGGAACGATATGAGTTAAGCTTTGATTACCACTAATTTCATGCGCACATGTCTAAGATTTCAGAAAAAAGATACATTTATGCACTCGTAAAATAAGCTCAATCTGGTATATTCCAATTCTCTCACCATGAAATTATATGTTTCAGTTCAATAATGTAAAACGAGTTGTCTTCATACATGAATATTCATAAGAGAATAGAGTTTGTCCATCTGGTGGTCAAACCGTCTAGTAGCATTGCAGTATTCATTACAAAATCGTTTTCTGCAACTCATCTTCATCTTCGTAAAAGACTTTCCTGTGGGGCTCTTTCCTTTGCATAAAGCTACCAAATACAAACGAAGACGATTTCAGCCACAAGTACCATTATATCTTATTGTGGATGTGCTGGACTAGCAGAACATTCTAAAAGTACACCTGTGACATAAACAAAAGCTGGTTTCAAGAATCATACCAAGCCTACATATCTGATTTGTTGTCCGGAATGAGGGAAGTCCGGTGATTTCTATTCAAATAGGGTCATTGAACCTTGTACTAAAACAGCTATTTTGTATTACTTGCGAGGTAGAATAACATACTTGTTTATGTCTCTTATTCCGCTTGATAATTTATATGTGCTTCCTTGTTCTTGTATCCAGGCCGTTTGCTAACTTTAGTTTATCGACTACGGTACAACTGTCCAAATATTTTGTTATATTAACAACCAAGCCATGTAATCATTGATTTAACCTAGAAACCTGAGAATAAAAATTATCAGCAACCTTGGTACTAAATCATGAGTTAAAAATCTTTTCGTGCACAAAGAGTTAAGATTTCAGCCCTAGTGCGATATTAAAATTATTCAGCGAAGAATAGAAATGAAATTTTGGCTTTTCCGTTGTACCAGTCCTGGTTACGCGCGGGGCCAACCGCGATACGCGTTCCAGGGACAGGTTATGCACAGTGTAACTGAGCCCAGGCTCAGTTATGATCTGAGCGTAACTGAGCCTAGGCTCAGTTATGACCCCTGGTCTCCAAAGTGCTCCATCAAATTTCAATTAGACCTGAACTTTTAGGAGAATTGAAAGGCCATCAAGCATAACAGTTGAAGGCACAAGGAAGCTTTCAATGAAAGCCTGGCTTGGGAGTTAAGGGGTCTTAACTCCCTTATCTCCTTAACTTCCTTGTGCATTTAATTGTGACATTTTATTGCCTTTTTATTTAATTTGAAGTTTTATTTTCATTCAACTGGAAGCTTTATTTAAAGTTCAGGTTTGATTGAAATTTAATGAAAGTTAAGGAGATAAGGGAGTTAAGACCCTTAACTTCCAAGCCAGGCCTTCATTGAAAGCTTCCTTGTGTCTTCAACTGTGGTGCTTGGTTGCCTTTCAATTCTCCTTAAAGTTTTAATTAAAGTTCAGGTCTAAATGAAATTTGATGGAGTGCTTTTGAGACAAGGCATCAAAACTAAGCCCAGGCTGGGTTATGCTCAGATCATAACCTGGCCTAGGCCTGCACATAGCTGAGATTGCGCGTAGCTGAGACTGCTACACCGTACCGAGTTTGTGAAAGCATTTTTTAAAAACAAAAGTACAAAAAAGCCATCATACAACTCCTGACAGTTGTGAGGGGAAACAGTACACAAAAATCGCATCAGAACTTTAATCCGATGAGAGCTCCCTCACCCTTCTGCACACAAATGATACAATTTTTGTGTAATGGAAACCTTCTGTTTGAAGCCATGTAGTTTTTTCGGTTCAAAACGAAACCGTTTTTCATGCTAAACCTAATAGTGTACTACACCGGTATGACCAGTCAAATTAACATTCTAGCTATTAAATTTCTTTACAGGAGATGATTGCATTTACAATTCCTGATTATTCCTGAGCATCATAGTATATTTCAAGATCATCACTTACAATGAGTAATGATAGAGGAAATGAACAGAGATGCGTCCATGTTTGCAAAGTCTACTCTGTAGAGAAACTAGATCAAACCTTGAGACGATTAACGAAACTTACGTGCATATGCACGTAACATAAACATGTATTGTTATTGGGGTTGTTGTATAAATTTCCTTCTTCGAAATGGAAGTACTGCAAATTCTGTACATGCAAGTTCAAGATAAGTCGGAACTTCATCGTTCGTTTAGATGTGTTTTGAGAAACAAACGAGGAAAGAAACTGCAGAACGAAATATCCTACTGTCGTTCGCATGTCTTTCGCAGGACTTTCGACTGTTAAACCTTGAACATACGCGAGATCAACTTTTGTTGAAAGTTCTTCATTTCAAGAACTATGAAACTTCACCCGAAACAGTGAAATGAAATAGTAACTGCATTTCAAGAGCTTCGTTTTAAGTTCGTGAAGGAGGGTTAGCTTAAAATAACACACCGATGCTTACAAATATTGAGTCTGATAAACAACATTAACTCGATCCCTATTTGAGCGATAAAAATGAAAAATTGATTCAACAAAGTTTGCTCAGAGACTGTACACAACTGAGATAATTCACTCCTATGCTTGACCACATACCCACTCTGGCAGTGCTCTGGCATGCTAACTGCCTGCTTTGACTCCTAGACATAACATTGAAAAGTTTAATTTTCTTTAGGACCACAAAAGGAGTATTAAGATAATTCATGTACACTATATGTTTTAAATGTACCCCTTTCTTCTTTTAGAGATGAAAAATCCTGTTGTCTTGATGTATTTTAGAAATTAAATACTTTTCTGTTTTACATGTGGGCATGCTAGAAATGCAGTATGTGAGAGCTGAGCATGCCAGTAGTGTTTCTGCTCTGTGACCTAAAACTAGTACATTGTTGATTGCAGAGTGAATTATCTCGTTGGACA
Source organism: Haplosyllis anthogorgicola (assembly GCA_038406195.1). Lineage (NCBI taxonomy): Eukaryota > Metazoa > Annelida > Polychaeta > Phyllodocida > Syllidae > Haplosyllis > Haplosyllis anthogorgicola. The sequence goes on along the minus strand of JBCAUI010526242.1, from coordinate 1,125 downwards.
TCTTCAGTCTCTGGTTTGCTCAACACTTCCATCTACAGAACAATTCACAGTACACAACATGTACCAGATGTCGGCAATATTTTATGCGATAGATACTGAGGTAACCTTGGGAGCTTCCTGGAAGTGACACATTAATCAGAACAGAAATATATCTTTGCTGAAATATGCGCATAAGAATGCCCCAGGCACTTAATACATGTCTAAATAATGCCAAGATAACCAATTGTTTAAATTCTATTCGGTCTAGACAAACAATGCAACAATTGTCGGTCGTTGATAAAAGCGTATATACCACAGCTGTTATTTTTGATTCCACAGGCCTCCAGACTATGTCTAAAAGTAGAAACTTTGTTCTTCATGTCGGCTACGTTCCAAAATTGTTCAGTTGTCAAGATGTGAAAACGAATCACCATCCATTTAATTTCACTTGTCTACATGTCAGGAGACCATTGGAGAAGCAAATAGTAGAAGTTCGTTCTGTGCTTCTGTTTTTAAGAAAAGAATGGCAGGTAGCCGTAAATACTCATCCCTTCCAGTGTTGAACATTTTGAAACGTCCATTGCTATGACACTAAGGGATTAAAGTGTTTGTTCATGAGAAAGAAACATTGTTGTAGCTTATACTCAGACCTCTCAACGGTAATACACAATAATTGTTACCACTTAAACACATATAGAAATATGCATACACAAAAAATACAATGTTATGTAATGGTTTCATTTTCGCAGGGGGGATCAGACCTCTGTAGATTTTTGCTTCACTGAAAAGATGATACACACAAGTGAAAGGACCAAAATTTTGGGCACTCAGGATCCGAGAACTCTTGCTGAATTTTGCAAGATATCTTTGCATTTCTGTGTTTCACAGTTTTTACGGTTGCATAATAAAACAGAAAGTGTGGCTAGCTGCCTGCCAACACCCGTACATCTTGAACTCTGCTATTTAGCAGAGAGCTGATGTCAATCAGCTTTGACTAGTGTTGTAATCGATTTATCTGCTTCAATACCGGTTATCGGTTCTTTTAAACAACAAATAATCGATATATATTGGAAATTGCACACTTTATTACATCTACAGCACAACTACATACATTTATATGAAATATTATATGATTGTCGACTAGCA
>JBCAUI010526231.1:0-11597 GCA_038406195.1 Haplosyllis anthogorgicola | reverse complement strand
TTAGCATCATAGCATCATTAGTAGCCATCTTAGATTCAGTTCAAATTGTACCTTTGACGAGACTGCATGTGTTTTGTGCCAGAGTTAATAAACTATATTCAAAGTCTAGCAACTCTTGTTCCAATCATTTTACAACTTAAAAATCATACATGGCATAAAATAAGAATTGACTTTGGTGCACTCAAGGCGTTTTCTTTGGGTGGCAACCCAAGAAATGTCTGTATGACAATCGAGTCAAAACTAAGTTTAACGAGGTGTCCAGATAGGAGCACTGACCCTCATTCCTCCCCCCCCCCCCCGACCCCGACAATGGCGGCAGAGAACACAAATGTAGATTTCGTCCAATACATACACCCTCCTGTTGAGGCATGAGGATCAAAAATAGCACTCCTGGTATTTACGTCTTTAACTGTCCACTGAACCTATTCTTGGCCAAATCTTGATATGACAGAGACAAACCAGAAATTTCGTTTACTGAGTACACTTGAGTACCGTAAAATACTTTTTATGACAAATATGATACATCCACGTGGCGAGAAAAACAAATTTGTTTACATTTCTTGTAGGTGAAGGTCGGGTGTTTCAGTGCCAAATGGTTATTTATAGCAGCTAATCAGCGCCTCGTGCGACGACACACCAATAAAGCGCACCGTCTGATTGGCTGTTCACTCTGAGGCTGGTTGCATCAGGTTTTTCATAAATGGAGAAGGAATGAGCTGATGAGACACCTTCACCCAAGAAAATCCACCAGGAATCAAGAGATCTACTGCTCTATTGTCTCCTGACGAAGTATTCTTAAAGGTAAGAATGTCTGGAAGTATTACAGCATGGTTTTCCCTCATAATTAAGGTGCATTATCTGTAAAAATTGTGTTTAAATACAAGGTGCAATATGGCGTCGTTTTCACAAAATTAATGTTGAGTTTGATCGTCATTAGTTGGCATAAATTATCTCTACAGAGATTTGCTCAATTTATTAAGGGTTTATTCTTGAATTTTGTGTGCACAACTAAAAGTTATGCGCAACAAACCAATGATTTTGTTGATTGGCGAAAGTGACAAGTGAGGGGAATTTTTTCGGGTCTTTGTCTTGGAAACGAGTAGTCATGATGAATTTCCAGTCGTAACTGGTTTTCAATATGTTAATTGCCGCAAGATCCGTGAACAAGTACATGTATACAAAGTCAAAATAATGTGATTGTTAATGACAGCTGTTGCAGCGTTAAATACAAATGACGGGAACATAAAAGTGTAGACATTGTCTTTGACTTGGTATCTTATCGGGTGCAAAGAGAATGGTCTCCCAAAATAGGGAGTTGTGGGTTGAATTCATTTCTGTACCGAAGTTGTGCGTCAAGTGATAGTTATTGTTCAAATGTTTATGCGTCAAAATCTGAAACGTAAAAAGTACATCTTATTGAATGGTGGGAGGAGGTGGTGTAGGCGGTCGTATCATTGTTAAGGCTTTTCTGTTTTTAAGCATTTGGATTACATTACACTGGCAGGATATTCAAAGTGCGGCGATCAGGAAAAAAAATAAAAATCGAACTTTGCCCCTAAAAAGCCAAACTATTTGTAAATGTAAATAAAATTTGATTTTGCTCGATTGACTTTCGATGGTTTGTATCCAAGGTGACCGTATTTTGCTGTGTGTAACATATTTCAGCTGCCAAATGAGTTTGTTTTGTTGTTTTTTTTCTTTTTGAAATCCCGATTTCAAAGTGCGGCGGGAAATGTAATCCAAACAATCAAATAAAAAAGCCTAAAATTAATTGAAGTGACAAAATTGAACGACCGCACCCATCTTTACGATAGTTTACGTCGTATTCAATTGAACCTTGTTTTTTTTGCTTTCAGATAAATTTAACCACTTCGATGAGAAGTTTGAGACTTAGGAATTTTATCAAAAGGGTGAGAAAGAATCGGTATCAACGTGAAGAGTTTAGTGAAAGACACAGAAATATAGACATCATTTTATAACCAAAGCTATTCACGTAAGTTTCATGTTGACTGAGTTTTCTTTGTGTTAAACGATTTATCCTTCAGTGATGAGCAAATTATTAATCATCAAACAAACGATCACCATATTTGGAGATTGCTAAAACACCTTCCAAGCTACTTGTACTATTTCAACAAAACTTATGAAATGAGCCGATATATTTTTTCTCCAACAGATAGCAGAATCTATCCAAAGCACAGCATTTTCTACGTGAAACACCAAAGAAGGAAAATGGAAAACGTCGCCCTCGTCAGCGTAGACAACAAGACTCGTGGTAGTGTTCCCCGACCAGTGGTACCACGTCCACCAGCGGTTCAGCATGCTGAGCCACCGCTTGGGCGCAAACTGCTATCCGCTGGGCTCGCCGCATGCATAGCAGATATGTGCACATTCCCTCTTGACACTGCTAAAGTTCGACTACAGGTAAGAATGCTGTCCTTTGGACATTTAAAATCTTACTTTAAGCGATTGGCCCCCCTATTTTCTCTTAAAAATGTATCTTTATCATGCTGAACTATTAGTAACGGCATGACGCAATAGCTTTCCTTCCAAGAACTATTGACTTGACATCAGTGTAAATTGCGGAGCAAAGTATTGATTTACGGAGAGACTGCAGCTGGGAAGGCGTTGCATCATCCGTAGTCGTGAATGGTCTTCCATTGGGCTGTGCTGCTTTGTAGGAGTCATTCACCTTTACAAAGCAGTGACGTCGTCTTGCCAATGAACTGGCGATTGAGAGGACATCTGCATAAAAAAGTGAATCGAGTGAAACATTCTGACCGAGAAAAAGTGCCAGTCGCCGTGACATTGAGGATGGAATGCATTTGGCTTGTTTTTGCTTTTTTGTTGACAACGATGCCTTGCGTGGCAACAATACATGACAACACCAAGTAAAACGGACTAACATATTTAAAGCACCTAATGCGCTCTTCAGTTTTATTTCCCACCCTTTCTTTCTTACTTCCAGGCTTGATATGATTTCTGATTTATTTTGCCTTTCGCCTGCCTAGTTTTAAAAGGCTGACAAAAGTTTAGCTTTATTCTAAATTAAGTCATGCAAGGGAAGGACTAAAACTAATCATTTGGCGAATCTAAGGTAGCATAGGACTTTAGCTTGTAAGAATAGGTCTGAAATAACGAAAATATCTCGCATTACGCATTTGGCACAAACAGAAAGAATGGTCTCCGAGTTCAGGTTGTGGTCAGAACACCATTTTTGGATCCAGCAAATTTAATGATCTTCGTGATAATCATACACAAATGTCGCATAACATGAATACACAAATTGCCCTGAAGGCAATAGCCTTAGAACTATTAATCGCTTCCATAAAACGTATAATGTTATGGTAGCGCCCGTGTTATGTATGTTATTTCTGAGGATATTGTTTTCAGTTCGGCATATTCCAAAAAAGAATCTTCTGGCAACATGTAAATTTTATCTCGGCTTGCCAAAGAGCCCCCAACTGTGTGTGTTGGCATATTTTAACATGAGTGTTATTTGTTAAAAGAAGACACAGAGGTAACTTGGTTGCGTTTGTGGCCCTACATCTATATGCTTAAAAGTTCAAATGAGCATGTCCTATTGTTACAATATTTTTATCATTTTCAGTCCAGTGTATGCTTTTAAATATATAACTAATCCTAGCATGTCACCACAATTAAATAAAATATCTGCAAACCCAAGTTGCATATGCAACAGACTTATGTATGTTCATTGTAATTTTGGCTCGCATAGGCTAGGACAGTTGTCAAACATATGGTACAGCCTTTGTTCTTTGATATTGTATTCAGATATTCGCAGTTTTCAGTGCAGGATTTTGTTACAAAGAACAAATATTGTACTTTAGTGGGTTTGCAGTAAAGAGAGTCGATAACTTAGCTCAAAATTTGTTCGTACCTACAAGTACGCTGCAAACAGGTAAACACTTAATGCTTAATCGTTTCCCGTTGCTGATACATACTACAAAATGCCAACACACGCACGATTTGCCCAGTGATAAATACTACTTCATACATGAATATTCCGCGTGTAAATGCAAATGACTACAACCTGACACAAAAAGGAATTTCAAAATACTAAGTCAAGTGTTTTCGCTGCTGGGCCATTTAATGAATTCACCAAAATTAATCAAGAAAGGACCTACAGGTAAGGAGATCGACATGAGTAACCTTCGATTTGATTTGTTGTAAATAGTTTGTAAGCAATACAGTGCAAATTTGAATGCAGAAAAAAGTGGCGTAAACATTGGCTCACCATGTCTTTGCAGTGATAGACTTATTCACACTCTTGCAGACCTATTCTCAGTTAGGGTAGCAGTTGCAGAACGAATATTTATGGCTCCTTTACTCATCTTCCCGTTACAGGTGACCTAAATGATGCAAAGCTAGATGTGTGCGTAACAGTGGAAAATGGGTCGTAAATGATGAACTTGATGCGCAAACCTGAACCGAACAGATGAAGATTTACAGATGAAGAACGGGGTTCTGGGGTGTGCTATTATATAATTCATTTGTTCATTTTATCCGGGTTGGCTCTTTTCTTTCAGGTGCAAATAGGGAGGGTGTTAGTTTCTGTTTCCTCAGTTTACGTGTGTGTGTCTCATTGTTTGATATCATTGTCTATACATATACGTTTTTGCATTGATAAAAAAACTCAACGTTTTGTCAATGTACAATCGTTTTTATCTGTTCAAGTTTCAGGGCACTCTGTGTGCACTGAAGCGCCTCGATCTCCGTTGAAATTACTGAATTTTGGCATTGCAGCTTTTATGACGTGTTACGTACATTGTGCTTTAACGGTCACTTTCATTGCAGATCCAGGGTGAGGCTTTAGCCACTGGATCGGTGGGTGGGGCGGTCAGATTGAACATGGCGGGATTTCATACGGCCACTGCTGCCACACATGCTGCAGCACGGTACCATGGAGTGTTTGGTACAATCTGCACCATCAGCCGCATAGAAGGACCCAGAGCTCTGTACAATGGTATCATCCCTGGACTGCAGCGACAAATGGCATTTGCATCAATTAGGATTGGTCTCTACGACACCGCGAAACACAAATATAATCAATTACTTGGCTGTAAGTATCTAATGTATGCTTGAACGCTAGGGAATGTTACTGCAATATGGAAAAGTCGTGTTTTCGGAGACTTTCTTCTGAAATTTCATCTTACATTCTTGACTATTGCAGCTGCTGGTGTAGGAGTTCGTATATTGGCTGGTATGACCACTGGTTCAGTTGCTGTTCTGGCTGCCCAGCCAACAGATGTAGTCAAAGTGCGCATGCAAGCTGCAAAGGCTGGAGAGGCGAGATACAGCGGAAGTCTTGCGGCATACAGATCTATAGCCAAATATGAAGGTGTTCGTGGATTGTGGAAAGGTATGTATTGGGCAAGTCGCGTTTGTTTTTTGTCAAATTGTATTATAGTAGTTAACTCTCGGTGTGTGGTTAGTTGACTTGAAAAAACAAAACAAGGTTGTGTTGCCCTTAGTGCAAATATACGGACAAATTTGTTGTCTATCTGTACAGTAAGATTGCTGGGCAAGCACATATTGGTGTCCATGAAAAGACCGAAAATCAGTACACAAATAACCGGTAGTTTGGAAATTTGGGAGATGCAAGGACAAAGTCCAATTTCGGAAGTGTTGCAGTTAGTTGGTCCGACAAAGTGATACATATCGACAGATCGTACTTTAGACTAGAGTTGACGACGATAGGAATTTGTGGTTTGGTGGCGTTTTTACCAAATTAGGTATCGTTAAAAGTATAACAAGTTGTTGCAGATAAGTATGAATTTGCTCGCGAGATTGTATTTGATCTCAAGAGTTGTAAGCGGATATTTATGTGCGGTTTATGCTTGAACCTTGATCCTCACCTGAACCATGAAAACCAATTTCTAGAAATGCGACACGACAATTACTGCGTAATTCCGTCAGATAAGAACTGATAAGATAATGCTGATAGCTTAAAGAATAGACTATTGATTTTGGAAGAATGCCATACAAAGTTTTATCATTCTATGCAAATAAGTGGCGTGTGACTGAATTTCTGTTAAACTTGCCAATTTTAGGGTAATTTTTTTGTGGAATATTAACATAATTATATAAGAATAAGCATGACGGAGCTTTAACGAATGTCAAAATATTCTTCACAGATTTTATTTTGTTTTCGCATGTCATGTTAAAAAATGTACATGTTTTTGAGAACGAAAAGTTGCAATTTCCCATTTTGATGTTGTAGGTACAAGTCCTAACGTAGCACGTACGACGATTGTCAATGCATGTGAGCTGGTCTCGTACGACATAATCAAAGAGAAGATCTTGGCACTACGCATCCTCTCAGACAACATGCCGTGCCACTTCGTGTCCGCGTTTGGTGCCGGCTTCGTCACTACCGTGGTAGCATCACCCGTAGATGTAGTGAAAACCCGTTACATGAATTCCGGACCGGGCACATACAGAGGAATCGCAGATTGTGCAACTAAAATGTTCCAACAAGAGGGCTCCTCAGCCTTCTACAAAGGGTGAGTAACTGCGGATAATTTACACCAGACTTCCAGAAAATTAGTATCATTCATTCCGCTTGTCGTTAGTTTGAAATTGATCGCGTTAACTTGATTTAGTGTCTTGTTTTTTATAGGTCATATCTCTGTTGTTGGGTAATTCAATGTATGTTTTAATAATTTCAGATTCATGCCATCATTCCTACGTCTTGCCTCATGGAACGTGGTGATGTTTGTATGTTACGAACAAATAAAGCGAGCAGTGACGCCCAGTCAGCAACCTGCTGTACCACGCATCGATATTAGGATGCCGAAAACACAAGCTGCGTGAACGCTTCCACTCAGTATACGGTTGTAGGGTCATTCTAATTTATTACCTATGTTACATAGGGAATAAAATATCTCCGAACATGTAGTAGACTGTGCTAGTCGCGTTTTTACTATGTGGACGATGTATTATATCAAACCAGAAAACGGGTCCAAACAGTATGCGTTTGTTATACACAATGGGCGTTTCTTGGTTAAGCCTGTTGCTATTTATCATATTAAATGAACTTGTTTTACAGTGTGCACATAAAGTAACAAACATTGCCAGTAACCACCTGCCATAGGTGTGAAATAGGCAAGTAGATAGGACTGGCATTTGGGGTTATCGGTTGTGAAATGACTGCACATCTGATGTAAATGGTGCAACAACAAAAGTAGCATTTCCGGGAAGGGAATAAAGGGGAATTGAGAGAACCTGGATAGGAAAAAGAGGGGCAGGGTCTTATAATTCAAAGAGAACTGTTTAATTTGAACATATTACCTTTGATATGCTATGATCACTACTATTTGCACAAAACATTTCGGATTAATTCTTGATTTGGAATTGATTCTCAATTTGTTCCTTTGGCAGCTATTTGCGTAGATTTGTAGATCTCTTAGAGTTACTCTATTACTTTAATTGACTTTGATATTTCTTTCTTGTGATATTGACCTGAAAGAGCAGTATTTAAGTAGCCTGAGCAAATGTAGCTCCTTGCATTAGTGTTTGGTAGGGACCACTAATAACATGTGCATGTCACTGCACTCGTTGTAAAATGTTGGTGCATTCCACTGTTTATCAACTACCAACATAATTTCTGCTTGTGCATATCTCCCAGGTAGACAAACTAGTAGAATAAAGTGTGCAGGTTTACACTTTTTGTCATTAGATCTGAACCATATACCGGTAGGTGCTGAATGTCTGACGAGAGAATAAATAAACATTTAATACTTATTGTGGAATGCGCAAGTGATAGTTGAAATGTTTAACGTTGACAGTCATTAAATGTTTTTAACTTGTTGAATAATTGTTGGAGAGTGCAAGATTATAAAGTTATGATTGAAATGTGTTTAAATGGGGCCTTTGTAAAAACAATGCCAAATTATAAAAGCTCATTTAACAATGTATGTTTTCGTATTTGGTCATAATAATTGCAAGAGGTGCGTCTTGTACATAAGCTAGATTTTCCAACGTACCCCAACATTATGATGACTTAATACAAGTTGTTAATGTTGTATATATATATGTATATTATATTTAACTATGATAGGCACACGTACAAAGTGCTTGCGAATGGAATTTCATGTATTTAAACAATGGCCAAAAAAACTGAATGAATTATCATAATTGTATGAATTGCTTATATTACTACTTAATGAAGTGATACAATTTTATAATAAATATTTGAAACATAAAAGGGAACGAGTTATTGTACATTTAAATTTACATACAAAAACGTAAGGCAGTCAATGCCTTTCTAAATACTTTTGCTGGCATTACCAAGATATTTCATCAAATACACGCAAAGAGCAATATCGTATGGCAGGCGACCAACCAGATTTTCCCATTGGATTTGTGATGGCGTACAGGTCGCTTTCTGCTACAGTTAGGACTGCAACTGCAAGTCTGCATGCACATGTATTTAAAATTGTTTGAACTCATTTGAATGTTAAAATCCTGTATCATTTCCACTTCGAATTCCTGCCTCCCCAAAGCAATAGAGCACTTTACATCAGATGAAAAATAAATAGTATTAAATACGGTAGTATTTGATAGTAACCTCCAGTAAGGAGGCGGCAGATGCCTTGGGCCACCTCCATTTTGCAGTAAGTGTCCCCTACACACACTCGTCAAATCGTGCTTCCTGGCAAACATGCTTCAGTAAATTGCACTTTAATGTTGGAAGATTTTTAATCGAGGGCGACACAAAGTAATGGTCACTGTCAGGATCAGAAGCAATATATTCCAATTCTTTTTTGTCAAACTTTTGAGTTCTGACTGCCACAACAAAAACTCTGGTGTTTTCCTCTTTGATTAGTCTGGCTTGTGTCCGGGTATCATTTTGATCCACATTGGATTCACCATCAGCTATCACCACGGCAACGTTCGGGATATTTGGCCTGTCCCCTTGGTTACTATCAAATATTTCAAATCTTGCTTGTTTTAAGGCTCCAGAAATGTTGGTCCTCAGACCTTCAAAGTACATTGCATCGATGTGATCCTTCATTCCTTGTCTATCACCCAAAAAGGAATCTAACTTGAACTCTGTATGGACAGAGGTTGAAAAGCGAATAAGTCCAACTCTGGTCTTGTCCGGTGCGATGTCCAGTGTATCTACCAGGGACTTGATGAATTCTTTCAGCAGTACATAGTTCTGGTTTGCGTCTGAGTCATTTCGGATGCTACCCGAGTTATCCATGATGAGAGCAATATCCAATACGGCATCACAGACTGAAAGGAAAGGATAAGAGAAGAATAAGTACGTTAATTTATTTTCATTTAGCAAATGATAGCGTATTCATCTAAAAACGAAAAGTTCACTGGGAGAACAATAGAACTGCTCTACTAAATTGTTTATCTTGCATTTTCCGGCAGGTTTCATGAAATTACACGAATCATTTGTGGTATTTGACGAAAGGTAGGAACCCCAATAAAATTCGAAACAGAAAGAATTTAAAGGGAACCCACTTATGCCCATTTTGAAAATGTGGTGAATCTAGATTCCTGGTGTCTCATATGTCTGATTCTTTCACGACCACCGCACCCAAGCTAAAGTGAATAATTGCATGAAATTGAAAAAGTAGCCGTCCTCGCTAAAACTATTTCAATAGCATTTCTTTTTCCCAATGCCAGCCAATCAGAAATAAGAAAAACATCAAGTTCCTGCCCAATTTTGCAAACTGCATGTGACGTCATGGGAAAATTTTCAGACTGCGCCATTTCTTATTTCCTGAACACGGAGAGTTTATTTCTTACATTTTTGCTGCTAATTACACTCGACTAGACATGGCTGATCCTAATGCTAGAAGTGTAAGTATATGTAATACTCTTGTGCTTCAGAACAACAGTAAATTACCAAAAAATGCTGTCGCATAAAGAGCAAATTCAGGAGGACGAAGAATTTATTATGAAATTTCACCTCTGTGCTTTTGCTGACATATTGAATTTTCTGCTAAATGTTTTTTTTTATTATTTACATCTCCCATTCTGTAATTTAGTGAACTTATGGCTATTGAAAAAACAGCCGACCATCACTAACTACAACATTTGACATTTACAACTTCAACCACTTAAACATAAAAATGCAAAACTTATTCAACAGCAATTATGACCAAACAATATCCTGAAATCTTTAACTTAGTACAAAGAATTTTAATGTTTTAATATGTTTTCAGGCTTCAGCTTATCTGGAAGCACTTTCGTCTATCACAGCACTGTTCAGTGCTGAGATGCATGAGCAATGGGAGCACTTCATGGCTGAAATAGCTGCAATAAGGAGTGAAATGGAAGAGGCATGCAAGAAGCAAGACGCAGACTCCCATAACATAGATCTCATCATAAGGCACCTCAACATTTCATCCAGGAGTGAGAGCGAAGTCATCTACCAATGGATAGACAATCTGGATAGTGACTCAACCCAGGATAGTGTCAGTGACAGTGGCCCATCAAGACAGAAGCACCTCCCTAAATGTGACCCAAAATCTTCAGTTGTTAGGTACCTGGTATAACTAATAAGAGACTTAGAACAGAACAGAAAGTTACTTTCTGTCCTCAGAAGGCAATCATACCCATGTCTCATTACATCAACAATATTAAAATGATATAGAGTTGTATGGATTAATTCTGACAATGACTAAATTACCCCATTTTTCATTAGTGTACTTTTTGTGAAATTGGAATTTATCTTCTTATATTATCCAAATTTGACAAGTATTCTGATGACAGGGTATGGCTGCTTTTTCCAAGATATGTGGAATATGTTTTTTTGGAATAATTGCACGACATCTAAAAAGTATAATTGTACATGATTATATTCCAGAATCTTGTGATCTGTTCTTTGTGAACTTGAATTTGGATGCTTTTTTGATTTGTTTTATTATTTCTGTGATGTAAAACATTGTACAAAGGGTACAAATAATTGTTGATGGCCAATGTTTTGACAAAAAGTCAAAATAAAGAAAAGGAATTTCAATTTTATCTATTTTGGTAAGAAGCACATTATTTCTGTCATGTAAAAATATTGTACAAAGGGTACAAATAATTGTTGATGGCCAATGTTTTGATGAAATGTCAAAATAAAGAAAAGGAATTTCAGTTTTATCTAGTTTGGTAAGAAGCACATTTTTATTGTGTGGACACTTAGATTAAACCAAGATATATTTACACATTTTGCAAAAGTATATTTTTTACACATTGTGCATGTACACTTAGCGATGTAACTGTTTAATAAAACTTGTATAAAAAATAAGGTTTATGTCTAAATTATACATTCATATAATTGTCTGTGCATCCTTTGAAGAAATTATACAAATTGGTTCTAGTTATAGTGGAAACGGCTTCAAGTATTGCAACTTTGACATCATTGGTGAGTAATTCCTGGAAGTAGATCTATTCATTCTGCAACTGAGTCTTAATTTTCAAGAAGCATGCCTCTGCTACATTAAGGTCCGGACTATGAGTAGGGAGGAAATTGTACGAAATGTTGACAGGTTGGAAGAAATCTTTCAAAACAGTTTCAGCACGCCCTTTATGAAAAGGGCAGTTGTCAACAATAATGTGAGATCCCACAG